>JAOVVG010000047.1:9753494-9766450 GCA_028566375.1 Leptodoras nelsoni | reverse complement strand
GTGAGTGTATGAGTGAGTGAGAGAGTGAGTGAGTGTATGAGTGAGTGAGAGAGTGAGTGAGTGTATGAGTGAGTGAGAGAGTGAGTGAGTGTATGAGTGAGTGAGTGAGAGTGAGTGAGTGTGAGTGAATGAGTGTGTGAGTGTGTGAATGTATTGGTGAGTGAGAGAGTGTGTGAGTGTATGAGTGAGTGAATGAGTGTGTGAGTGAGTGTGAGTGTATGAGTGAGTGAGAGAGTGAGTGAGAGAGTGAGTGTGTGAGTGAGTGAGTGTCTGAGTGTATGAGTAAGTGTGTGTATGAGTGAGTGAGAGAGTGAATGAGTGAGTGTGTGTGTGAATGAGTGAGTGTGTGTGTGAATGAGTGTGTGAGTGAGTGAGTGAGTGAGTGTATGAGTGAGTGAGTGAGTGAGTGAGTGTATGAGTGTTCTATGTACGTATATCTGATACGTCCTCTACTGTATATTTATACAACCAAATTCCTATTATATGCTTTAGCCACCCTCGTGTATAATAATACACATGTAATCAAGTAAATTACTACGAAATAAATCTCCAACTGAGATTATAAACCTGCCACATTTCTCTGGCTCTCACACACGAACATTTAAGCCACAGCCATTTCCCCCACGATGTGAGCGTGTCCTACGCAGCACCCTGCTCAGCCCCCCGACGAGAGGAGGGGGAGGAGAAGGCCCGTGGAATGCAAATTTATGGAGGTGATAAATAATTGATAGCATGCGTCTGTGTCTCACAGCTCCAGTTCAGCACACACAGAAATGGGTCTCCAGCAAGGCCTGAAAGCAGGTAGTGAAGACAAAGCTGCTGCTTCAATCCCAATAAACTAAAATCTCAATGAACTATATGAACCCTGGGGTAATTTCACTACCTTCATTTAAAATTTTTATCTTAGTCATTATAAGGGCTAGCCATATATGCTGTATATCTTGTTTTGTTTTTTCAGTTCAGTGTAGGCTATTCATTTGGCATGGCAATACTTGCAGATTTTTGTATCTCATTATAAAATGCTGGCAGTAGGGATATCTTAATTACATCACAATTGTGTAGGGGAGATTGTCTCGATTCTGGCAATATCAGAACCATGATGGTAGGAAACTCTATGACTATGAAATTTGCAGTGATTTCAAAGCCAGACTGCTTGAGACCACTTTGTTGCTTGCGTCATCAGAAATGGTCTATTCTGCTGTTTATTGTCTTATGTGGTACCTTGTTGAGCAATCAGGATTTATTCAGCTGAGGATCAGGAGTGGACGCAGAGCATCTGCTCGGTTTTGCTATGCAATTCAAACGTTTTTCACGACAACACTTCGCCATATTTTGTCGAGTCACGAGCATCATTGGAAAGCTCGCGTCCTGCCGTTTCACTTGATATATGTGGCCCCTCGCTGCGATAAACACGTCGTCAGCAATTCGGCCAAGAATAAGGAACAAGTTATGTTCTAAGGGTTAACATAGAGTACATATCAAATTCTATTCATAATAACATGTGGACATTTTGTGTGGACATAACCTTGGACATATATAAGACTTGAAATATATATGATGTAATATGTAAGATGTAATGACCGGGTTTGGAGGAAACGCAGAAAGTTGACATAGATGGGAAAGTGATTTATGAAAGCAGCATGTTGGTGGTGGGTAAATTTTGGTGGTATGTTCAGAAATTAAAATAAATTATTCAGTTAGAACATCTCTTCAGTTGGGGTGAGGAGGTGAATTCTCTGGGTGAGTGAGTAAAATAAGTGGCAGGGAGCTGTCTGGAAATAACTGTGTGTGTGTGAGTATGTGTGTGTGTGTGTGTGCACGTAAGACAGGCTTCATAAAACAGGGGAGATGGGCCATGACTTCTTACACATTCCCTTAATGAAAGAGTGCTGCAGCTGAGCATTTAATAACTTCCTCTGAAGCTTCATCGTTATCTCTAAGAGTGTGTGTGTGCGTGTGTATAGATGTGTGTGCGTAAAGCACATTCTAATTTCTCATATATATTGCTTGTGCGTCTTTGCTATATGCTACGACTGCACAGGGCACAGGACAGCATACATGATGTATCTTTAGGATGCAAATACTGTAGCAATGCTGATATTTTGTGTCAGAGTGTGTGTTTTGGCTGTGAAAGCCACTTTCCTATTTATTTATCATGAGATGAGATGAATAACTAAAACCATATTAATAATGAGAAAGTACATATTAGTAGAAGCTTTGGTTACTCACCCTCGGGCACTGTCCTCTCCATGACGGTGAAGTTAGCGGAGAAGCCCTCCTTAGCGATAGCACTGTCTGTGTTGATTGTCAAGGCCAATATTCCGGTGTAGGAGATAATTCGGCCCGGAGTGTTCTGCCCACAGTACCGGCCGATGTGTGGGCCAACTGCGGAGAGAAAAAGAAATGAGAGTGGGTGGATTTAGTTGAGTTCTAACCTTTTATAAAGGTTCATCTTGCTAGAAGCACATTCTGGTCAAATAAATAAAGAAATAGCGAAACAGTTATTTTTCAAGGTTAAAGAGCTGTGTAAATAATAGTGTCAGATAATTCAGAGAGGAATTCGTATTGCTAAGGCCACTTTCTTTCTAACAGCTGAAGGACACACTAATACTAAAGGCTCTGACGTTCCTTAACTTCCTGCTCAGATGTAGGGTTTTTACTGCAAACTTAGTGCACCCTGTTGTCACCATAATATAAAAGCTAAGACAGAAAAGTTGGCTTTACTGTCATAAATTCCTGTGCTCTTTGTTAAAGCTGAATCCGATCTGGTCCCGGGGCAATGCTGGTCACAGCCCAGTGACCTCCCAAACCTTTCTCCGAAAGAAAAGAGAGGCATAAGACAAACATGAAAGGGTAGCTGTAAACAGAGGTCCACAGACTCCATGATCAGAGCCAATGTTTGCATCTTATTTGAGAAAAAAAGAGGGGTCTGGTGGAAAAATGTAGTTCAAAGAGATTTAAGTTAGAGGACAGTGATGGAGAGACTGATTAAAAAAAAAAGAACAGTATAATTAGAAAAAGAGGGTTAGCTAGCTAGCCAGGTTGTCTGCCCCCATTAAATCTCGCCTACTTGTTCTTGCTTTATTCTCTCTCTCTCTCAATCTCTCTGTCTCTGGCTCTAATCTCTGATTAGCAGCTCTGTGATCTGAGGAGAGTGACAGACTCTTGCATCGTTCAGCACATGCTACACACACTTCCAGAGATGAAAGGAAGAACTGTCAGCTGTGTGCATGTGTGTGCTCTTATGAGGGTCCGATAAATTAATCTTACCGTGACTTCATAGAAAGTCATAGAAACAACACACTCCAGGTGTGTGTATGTGTGTGTGTGTGTAGTTAGCTTCAAAGATGGCCATGCTCCAAGTGCCAGAATCATCTCAACATATATCATTTCTTTGTTTTCCAGCTTAAATTTTAATATTGCAGAACTTAATATGGCAGTGTGTTATGTTTTGCACTTGGGGATCATTCTCTCATGCTACTTTAAGAGTAAACGTGGAATCCGGGACGGCTTTCTCCCCTCACTGCTCCATTTCATGCTTTCCACCCTAATGCACTATTGATCGTGTGGCTCCACAGGTAATGCAGTGGACGTCTGAGTTGGGCAGACAAGTACCAGTCAAAGGCCAGAGTGCCCAGCTTTGCCTGGAAACTCATGCTTTCCACCTCACTTATCCCTTTGTTCTGTCCAACAACACACACACACACACAGGGGACACCAGCATGGCCTTCTTCCTAGTGTCATTTTCCTAGTTAACTTCTTAACTGTTGCTTTTTGCAGCTTCTTCCATTACAACTTGAATTCTAAAAACAATTTACAGCATCATAATGTAACAAACTGTACTAAGTATCATTACTTAGCAGTATAAGTCTTCTGCTATAGACTATTCTTTGGCAATTTATTTACAATTACATTTACGGCATTTGGCAGATGCCTTTCTCCAGAGCGACTTATATTTATCTCATTTACACAACTGAGAAGATGAGGGTTAAGGGCCTTGCTCAAGGGCCCAGCAGTGGCAGCCTGGCTGTGGTGGGATTTGAACTCATGACCTTCTGGTCAGTAGTACTGTAGTACCTAGTACTACTAGGTGTAAAAACACTGAAATGTCAAAAAATGTTAATAAGAGATACGTCTAGATAGAATATGAAAATGTACTCCTTTTGACTTACAGTATTTAAGTGCATACAGAGAGCTGTTGCTAGGCAACAGGGAAGTATGGTTACCAAGCTTAACCTAGCTTATAACTGAGGTTAATGATTATGATAGGATGTAGTCTCTGAATCTTTATAGAATAGAATAGAATAGAATAGAATAGAATATGCATGGTATGTCTCCAATAGACATAGTACCATCAATAAAGACAATAAAAATGCTAGCAGCAGTACACAAAAGTGGTATTGTGCAGGTTACGGATTAAAAATATATACTCAGATAAAATGTGCACTGTAAATTTGCCCAAGTGTGTTAGTAAACTGTGCAGAAAACTGTGAAGAAAATTCTTGTTTATTATAATTACTGTAATTATTTTTGGCATTGACATCTAACTGAACCTCTGTGTCAGGGTTTCACAGGCGTTCTGTAGCCAGGCACCTGTTTAACTGTAAACTTAATAAGCAAGACTCCGTCAGTAAAGATTTAATTATTGATTATTTGTCAGTATCGGTCAACTTTGTCTTTGATCAGCTTGGTCTAAGCTGGAGTTTTGAGCAGCGCTGGTAACAGTGCATTTATCTGTATCTGTTTTATCTTTGTTTTTAAGTTTTATCAAATACCATTTATGACGGACACAGCTAGCTGTTTTTCTTCTTCTTCTTCCATTTTTTCTCACCAGATTTTGGTGGAAAATATCATACACTTCAACTTCAATCAATCCACATGCGCTTAAACCTAGCTCATTGATTCATTTGTGGAGAAGCTCCACCTAGTGAATAATGTAATAATCAAAGCAAAAATCCAGGAATTCACTAACCAATATCTTCTGATGTAAAGACTCAAACTTCACAAAATCTTACGCCGTGCATCGCTACTAATGAATTGAATGTCCATGATGGCACGCCTGATTATTCAAGTCTGAGAGCTGACTCTGTTTCTAATCACATATCCCACCTTCCCGTCAGTGTCTGCACCTCTAAAAATAAAAAGTGATAATAAAGTGAGATCTGGAAGAAGCCTTCAGGTATTCACAGTCTTCGTTCCTGATTTGGATGCCAGTTTGCTTATTCTACCTTGTGGGAGTTTTCACAGATCAGAGACACCAGACACTGAACACAACCTCCAGAGCCGTGAATGTGTTGTTGTTTTTTTTATGAACAAACTATTAGGAGCCAACCTCTTCATAAAATCCTTCATGGAGTAAAAGAATGGAAGCTTTTTAAAAGCACACAGAGATCATTACGTGATGCCTTGCTTATATGCACTCAAGCAGCAGAGCAGCCACTCTACTGACTCCATTACAGCTGAAGAAAATGGCCTATATTCATCAAGTGAGTTAGATGCAGGTTACACGTCAAGGATCATGGATCTGTTCTCAAAATAAATGTATTCTCAAGAGGAAAAGATCCTAGAATGTCTAAGACGTTAAATCTGGCCTATATTTGTGTGGAAGTAGTTTATGTGTGTGTGGGACATGATCTGGAGATTTGCTTTGCGTCATCAGTTTGAGGCCAGAGTTTCCTTCCATTCTCCCCAGAGCTCAATCAGAGTGCATTGTTCAGGAGTGATAGTATCTAACCTATGCTGATAAAATGTGCATATTTGCAAGGACAAGGTCTCCCTGCTGACCTCTAGCCCAAAGTCGGAGATAGAGACTATAATATCTCTGTTGTGTTTGTAGGATCCAGCCCAAAGGTCACACTAACTAAAGGACAGAGAGGTTGTGTTATGGGCTGGGACAACAACTAGGGCAAGGAGTTACTTAAAGTAAGGTAGAGTGTGAGATTGCATGTATGTCAGATTGTGACATTATATGATTTGATTATTATATTATGTGAGCATTTCTGTTTCATACCAGTCAAGCTGCTTGGAGCAAACCAAGGAAATACAAGTTATAGAGTTTCTTACCTCCAGGGAAACCGTCCCAGATCTCCAGGCGGTCATACCGGCAGAAGACCCCAGCGGTTGGCTGTGTGTCAGGCTCCAGCTCAAAGCTCTCAAACTCCAGGATAATTTCAGACATTTTTGGAGCGAAGATCATAAAAGTGCAGTCCAGGTTATTGGGGTATTTCTCAGGGAAACCAGGTGACTTGATTATCCCACTCTTAGAGGTGAAGTTTCTCGAGCATTCCGGACCTGAAAGAGGGATGATTGAGGGGTTGGGGAGGGAAGTGAGGTGAAAGAACAAAGAGAAAAGATTCATTTTAGTGCTGTTTTGTTCAAACAAAACAAAAAAAGGACCCAGGGGTGGGTAAACAGTGGCAGAACTATGTGGTGGTCCATATTGTTTAGCTCCATGACCAGACTGTTTATGGTGTATGGATGAGGGGCCACCATGTAGGTCTAGGCCTTGGGGTGAAATGGGTGTGGACTATAATTGGAAAAAAAAAAGTAAAGAAAGAAACTGGTTGATTATTTTTCATATGATATTGAATTTCTAAATCCAAAGAAAAAACAATTAAATCTGCGAAACAGATTTTGTGAGAAGGGAAACGATTATGGCTCATTAAAGACTTTCATTCTTTCTAGCGTATTATCTTGGGGCAGACTGTGTGTAAGTGTATATATGTGTGTGCATGCACGGAGCGATTAGTGAAAGGCTTCAATCAGCAACATGGGACTATGGGAGCAGTAAAGTAAACATGGCAGTTAGATTGCGTTCCAAAGCAGTGCCCCCAAACACCACCCCCCCAACATCATTACAAGCCTGTCTAACATATGAGAGAAGAAAATTAAAGCCTTCTACATACACGCTTACACACTTTTTTATATCGGCATGTCATAACATTTACTCAAACACCTCTAGAGGCCCAGTTTTCTGCCTGTATGCACTGTCACTGAAGTTCACACATACCTCACATCATCGTGTTAGGTTTATATCACAGCTGCCAGATTAACACAGTATATTTTAACAAAGCACACGACTTGTGACATGAGTACAGTCTCTGTGTATGGAAATGTGGTGCTGACAGCATCCCTACTAACACCATATTACTGCCACTCCTAATAGCATGGCAGCTCTGTGGTTCTTCTCAAGGTGGAGGAGATCCAGCAGTGAAAAGCACTTTGGAAAATAGAAATGAAAAATTCTGACCAGGTCGTCTAGACGGAACGACAACTGTACAGTAAACCAACATACTGATTTTAAAAGCACTTTTAAATCAATCCGCAATGACTAAACTGTTGTCGATCAAAAATGGTCCACCAAGAAATTAAACAGCCAAAAATGAAACACTAAATCGAACATCAGAAATGAGCCAAATTTCATCTGCAACAGCGACTGTCTAAGATGCATAAAGAGTGGAGAACTGGTATCTGATTAACACCACAAACAATCTCCTGCAGAGCCAATCGAATGAATCAGTTTAATACTTGACATATCTTACATGCCAGTGTAAGACATTAAGGTCATTTTGGTTAAGCTGTGGCAACAACATACGGTATGACACATGCCTGTATGATGTATCTTCCTTATTCTTCCACTTGTACCCAGAGTAGTATATTAAGCAATAGGTGAGCAGGTCACAGTATGCCAAATCTACCAAATCTGAAACAGAAGAAACTTGACAACTGCTGCTATATTCATACACACTGGCTTGTGCTCATCCCAGGCATTTTATTCACAACATGCTCACTGGACATCCTTTCAACACACTTTCAACAAACGTATAATTCATAAGCTTTGGTCTCTTATAACAGTTCAGTCAATATAGCACTAATAGCCTTCCAAAGATGACACAGCAAAACAACTGAAGTAAAACTCCACCTCAAGCTGATGCTGACAAATGGACAGAGATAAATGAAGAGAGAGTGAGAGAGAGACAGAGAGAGTGAGAGTGAAGCTCAGTAGGTTAGTTGGTGTTATGAGTAATAAGTCTAAGGCTTCCTAAGTGGATATGGAAGAGTAGTTCCTCTGGTCCTTTTGCTCCTTTGGTTGTACCACACCACCAACTCAGTGCTCCACTCTAACTGTGTATTTTTCTCCTCTAAAGCAAATGGCTGGTGCCAGAGTTTAAAGTCTAAAGTGAGTTGACATTTAGTGCCCTGCTGAAATTTGGGCTTGAAACAGCAGGACATTACAGTTATGGCCTTAACCCCTGTGGCCTGCAGTGTCACAAGGTTTCAGCTTGTTGTGCTCCTTCTTCTTGCTTACGAAGTCATTTTCGGTAAAACATTTGAAAGCATAAAGCTTCATAAAAGGCCTTGGCATTGTGGGTCTGCTTTTACCTCTATTCACGCTACATTAACTGCTTAGAAAGGAAGGAAACCATGACTGAGTGCTTGACTTGGTGGTATGCAGAGGGTTGAACTGTTCCATGTCAAGATTTTTAGTGTCTCTTACAGACACCAAAATACACCTCAACACAAATAGAGTGGATTTACATTAATGTCCAAGATATATATCTAGAAATCCCTACTGGCCTCTCTATGGGCAGTCAGACTGCTGGCAATCAGAAAGAAAAGGGCAACTGACTGCCGTGTCAAAGGGAAAGCTGTTAAGATAAGAGCACTTCTCTAATACGTCTTTTCTCTGCACCAGATCAATCTCTGCCTTTGCCACTCTCTCTCTCTCTTTCTCTCTCTCTCTATTACTCTGTCTCTCCTACTCCCTCTGCAGATCTGCCTCATTTTTCTCTCTCCAGGCAGTAATTGCATGTTATCACCCCATTTTTTTCCCCCCTCTTCCATTTTGTTCGGCACTGAGCACTAGGGGACACCGTGGGGTCACAGCTGGAGATACTACCAGCCTTATGTTTGAGCGCTGAAAGAAGAACTATCGCTTGCAAGAGATTAAGATAGCAAATCTGAGAATTTAGCCTATGGATGAGTGTATCTGTGCGAAGATCGAGTGTCGCTGAACATTAGCCAGTGCTTAATCTCTCAGCAGTCTGGATTTACAATGCTTCACTGCTCTTAGGAACACAATGTGTGTGAAGAGACAAGGACATACAATTGTCACCTAAAAATATTGCTTTAAAAACAAAAAGTCCATTCTTCTAGTTCGGTTATCACTCGGTTTCCTGTTGCAGTTGTTTCCCAGCCGTCAGGAGAAACTTTACAAGACAGTGGTGGGGAGCGAAAAAGAAGGAACTCCAAGCTTGTAAACCCGGCGAAACAAATAAAGCTTTGTGAGACTAGCCCAGGCATGCATGTCCCATCTTCATCCTTTCTCTCATTCTGTCTCACACACAGACAGTTTCTCCTTCTCTTCCCACCTTTTTAAAGTAGACAGAAAAACAACCACGGCCAGGATTTACGCAAACACTTGAATTTATGGGAGGACGTAAAAACTGAAGCAGGCTGCCTGTGAAATAAGAAACCTTAAGTGGACTCACGGCAGCGAAGTGCTAATTCCAACGTTAACGGCTAACACTTGCAAGGATTATTTTACTGCGTTGTCCTCGCAGGATTATATTCACTCGGTGGCCTGATGGCTACAGGCTTCCATCTCTGAGGAATTTGCTTAGTTTATTTTACAGGCCACAAGTAAGACTTGTTAAAAAAGATTGTTTGCAGGCCCCATGTTAGCGAGCAGCCCTTGTGGTCTGCAACACAAACCTTAATGTTGTTTTCTCAGAGCAGAGCAGAGTAGATAGGTCTGAAAGTTGTTTGCTGTACAGCACTAAATTTGATATGTATTGGTCAGAGGGCAGATGGTTTCGCTAAAACTAACAAGGCAGTAGTTTTTCTTATTTCTTAGCTTCGCTTGCAAGCTGGTTAGTTTACCTAGCAAGTTAGTTTCCCCAAATAGCATTAAAATGCACTAGTCATATGCAAATGACTAAAAAAAAAGCCATTTTACTAGGAAACAATCTAAAAAGGATCTTAGCCTGGTAGATACCTCAAAGAGAAAATAACGAGTTAGCAGGCTAATCATACAGAAAGCACTGAGTGGTTGCCCATTGTTAGCCGACACTTTTATCTCACCCACATACCAAAGAGATCACAAACCCTATGAGACATTGTGTTCACAGTTGGGCCATATTTAACCAATGATGCTTTTTTTTTGCTAACGGTTTCCCCTTCAGTGAGTGATCAAGCTAGTAACTTGCTCAACTCGCTTCCTTAACCTATCATTGCAGTCAGGGTTTGTGGGAATGGCATGGGTAGAGAGTTCACATGATAAAGCCTCTTTAGAAAAACTTTTGCTCAGAGTTACAACTAAATCCAGCACTTTAACTACTCTAATGGGTTCAGTGCCGGGGCAGCTACTGAGTCGGGCTCTACTGACTGCTGTGGTATGTGCGTCAGTATAAGGACAGTCTTTCCCTCGGATTTCTCTTGGTTACTGGTACTTACACACCTAGACTCAATCATATTAGCCCCCTGTGATGTTGTATCAAAGTAATTTAGTAATGTAATAAGGTTAATGTAATAATGATGATATATTATTACGCTTCAAGAACTTCTTTCGGGATCAGAATAAAAAAAACGGTACAGTGTATGCTTTATTTTCTGGAGGTTAATGATAATAGATATCTTAAGTGCTATGATATAGATGACACAAATGAACAGAAAGGATCTGATTTCAGTATTCCATGGGAGGTCTTTTTTAAACCATGGGAAGGGTTTTGACAGAATTCTTGTAGTCACGGTTCACCCTTGAAATGCTCATATGTGAAAATGCAAACTTTGCTTCTGCTATCACCCAACTCAGAAGCTCCAACTATTAAACCACACTGAAGAAAATCATGATAACTTGCCAGTCTCACGGCGGACACAACTCTAGAAGATTCCATAGATGTCTATCTCTTCATAGATGCACTGGCAGATACAACAGCCTAGGTGGAGTTGCTATGTATTTTGCATATGCTCCAGTACCAGTTTTTCTGGTACTTCAGTGTATTCATGAGTGATAAAAAGTACAAAGTGGTAGGTAAAGCAGCATTCGCATAACAGTGATAAAATGCTTTCAGAGGTCGGTGAAGTAATCACCAATGTTCACGTTCCATATGTCTGTCGGGTGGATAATTAACTACACACCTACACACACGCGCACACACTCCTCCGCTTTCATCCCCTGTGGCCAAACAGGCCAAGGTTAATGGGCATGAGTGAATTAGCAAGATAGAATTTGGACACAATCTCCAGCAAACATTAAAGTGGAGTCACATGCGGCGAAATACACATAACACAATGCTCAGACGGATTAAGTTGCTGACACAACATTTAGTCAGTCTTGCTGATGGTGCCCCTTGAGAATAAAAAGGGACTGGGAACACATACAGAGTGTTTGCTTTTGGGTTCTGGTATGTGTGTGTGTTGTTTTGAAGACTTTAAGGGTGGCATGGAGATGTAGGGGAACGACAGAGCCGCACTGCCAGATGTGACCTATACCACTGGCCCATGGAGCACATAAAAGCTGAGTAGGTTGGGTACGATGAATAAACTACCCTCAACACACACACACACACACACACACACACACACACACATACATACATACACACACACACAAACACACAGCATAGTTAGTCAATGCTGTTGACACAGGTGCCATCGTAAAACCACTGAGATAGCACAAGCATGATAAACTGTTAAATCAAATCTGAGGTTGGATCAAGCTGCCTTTCAGGACGGCACAGTGAAAGCATCCATTCCTGCTTCTTTACATCAATCCATCCATCCAAGGACGCCTGGGATAAATGGGCTATCAGGGTTGAACCCGCCCCACCCGTAAAAGAAATCGAGGTAACGTTTTATTTTTGACATCATCAGATTATCGTACACAAAATTACACAACGGGAATGAAGAAGCAAGGCTGGGGCTGATTTCTTTCTAGCTCAGGCTATAGAATTATACACAACTATAATATGTTCAGTGTTTTTGGTTTGGATGGAATGTTACAGCTTTTCTGTTTATTGTCATTAATGAGATCTTCATTAATGAGCATTTCTCAACCTTAATGGAGATGAAAAATTTAGCCATCCCATATAATATCACACCCAGCCATCACCGCATCCATCCATCCTGCAATCCTCTCACCCCTCCCTGCCAGCCATCAAAACATCAATAGTCAAGCAGGCCTTTTTGCTGGATTTGCCAGGCTTGATGTGGTTCTGAAAATTGCAGAGCTGTCAATTGCAAACATATGTTTCTTTTCTACTCCGGGGTACTTTTAGGAGATGCTCGCAGAAGACAGGATGACAAGATAAGTACAGAGCCTACTTTTTTTTTTGGAAGAGATGCACAAGCAAAGGATTCCATAAAGAACCTATTAGCCGGTTTTGGGTAGGGGGGAGTAAACCTAGGGGACGGATTTAGTGGCTGTGTGGAGCATCTGTCCCGTGTTACACACCAGCAAAGGCAATGAAATAAATTACTGTGTAGAGTGTGTATGAATATAGATGAGGTAAGAAGATTGTAAACATTTTTACCTATCTCTCTCTCTGCAGGAGCATTGGTGAGGGGGTGGGGGCAGAATTGAGGGTCACATACATCATAAAACACTGTGTGTTAGCTATAGCTAAAGTTACAGACCAATGTTCAACCAACGCTTTCATGCTATTAACACAAGACTGGGCTATACTTAACACTAATGTATTATTTAAACACCAGAGTGCATGTCGTCTTCAACCTGTTCTATCTCTGACCTTTTCCCTGTGCATGTGTATTACCTCCTTAATTTATTTCTGTCCCCTTTTTCTCACACCGACAAGTTCGTGCTGTGCGAAGGAGTATTTATTTATCATTCATTCATTCATTCATTCATCTTCTAGGCCACTTATTCCTTTTCAGGGTCACGGGAGAGCCGGTGCGTAGCCGGCCACATAGGGCGCAAGGCAGGAACAACCCTAGAC
>JAOVVG010000047.1:9723426-9736617 GCA_028566375.1 Leptodoras nelsoni | reverse complement strand
ATGTAAATAGTCATGAAAATAAAGAAAACGCATTGAATGAGAAGGTGTGTCCAAACTTTTGGCCTGTACTGTATGTGGTCAGACCCGCTCCACATGCTGGTAGAGATGTACACACAGAGTGAAAAAATGAGGGTCTGTAAAGTATAGTCAGGTCACCCTGACCATCCAAGAGCTCAGCAGGAGTTTCAAGACTCAAAAATTCACAGGGATCTATAATCCATTAAGCCTGCACCAATCCCCCCTTTTTCCACCTTTCGATACTAGATCGATATCAGAGCTCTGAGGATCGATCAGCACTTTCTACTTATCTAACTCTGACTTGCTGTGAGCCTGTGCTGCTAACTTACATGAAAGGTAAGCTACTTGAAGTAAACAGACATATATAATGTAGAACAATGTGGCCAATAGTACCAATTATTTAGCCATTCATTTAAAGAAATAATGAAATGTCGAGATTAAAATGGTAAACAGAGGTCTCCAGTCCAGTATCTCCAGTGAATACTTGCATAAATATTCACCCCTTGAACATTTCCATCTGTTACTAATGGATTTAGTGGTGCTCCACAGAATGTTCAAATCTGGGGACTTTAATTGAACACATCCATATCATTTTCAAACTGTATTGATGTTTCCCTCACTGCAGTATTCAGGGCTATTTTGTGTAGATTCATGAAAAGTCCTTTTAATATCTACGATGAAGCACTACAATATTTGGAAACATTTAAGGGAGGTTAAAAAACTTTTCCAAGGTCGTGTATATAGCAATATTAAGTTAAAGAAATGCATCCGGATTCCGAATAATCCGAAGGGTTATTTCAGACAGAACAAATGACACAAATACAACACCATATAGGCTAAAAGTATTGACGTTCATAACGTATGTGTCATGTGTAACATCCAAGGACAGAGGTCCTATAAAGAAGCAAGTAAATAACAACATGATAACATCCATTTATTTATCGTACATCCCTGCACAGTCAGCTCTGGGCACTGGAGCGAATAATGTCACTGAGAAATGGAAAAGGTCAACCAGAGGTAAGATTGAGGGTGGGGAGAAAGGGCATGAGAGCTCAAGAGAACACAAGAGAAAGCAAAAGATCGTGTGTGTGGTTAATGAATAAAAAGTGCGAATAACCCTGAGGCTGTGGGTGCTGTGTTTTGGTGTCCAGTTCCTCTCCATATTTGCTTTCACTCATTAATTCACTCACTCTTTCACATCCTCCTTAATTTCTTTTGCTCTATACAGAACGGACAGCTGTGGGAGGGAGAAGGTGGCGTAAGGCTTTAAACCACACTGGGACTTATTCAATTAACAGACGTATACTTGGACGTCTCTTCTTTCATCGTGACCCCTTCGTCATCCCCCGATCCACACCCCTCCGCAGGGATCGTTCATTCAGCAAGGGCGGATAGCGCAGCGTACTGACTTTGTGACTTTGACCGGGTCAGCATCATAACTCACAAACACAGGATAGTGTCAGGGCTAATCCGGGGCCCTGGTCTTAGTAACCAACACACACAAACACACACACGGGTGATAACTATACTGATGGTTCAAACAAAGAGGCAAAAAAATAAAACCCTTCCTGCTTGTTAAACAGCCACAAGACTCTTCCAACCTCTTTTGGATTGATCTCCTTAGGAAATACCGTCTTTAATGATATTTGAATTCATTTCATATTCGAGATTTATACACCAAGCTGCCTAGGACACCCTGAGGGATTTTCATTTCAAAGCAAAACATTCAATTAAATTCTATTTTATTTCTAAAGTGCTTTTAACAATGGGCATTGTCCTAAAGCAGCTTTACAAAGGCATAAGATCCAGACATAACTTTGGGTTATAGACATAACATTCTGATCACAACACACACACTGCACTTTTAATCTTTACAAATGATAAAGCTGTGGACTGTGAACTTGAAAATGAAGGGAAAAGTTGAAAATGAAAAGCTGAGATACAATGTGAAATGCTGGTTCTTACAAAAGATCAAATATCTTACATTTATGGCATTTGGCAGACTCCCTGATCACGAGTGACTTACATTTATTGCATTTATACAACTGAGCAGTTGAGGGCTAAGGACCTTGATCAAGGGCCTAACAGTGGCAGCCTGGTGGTGCTGGGGTTTGAACTCGTGACCTTCCTATCAGAAGCCCAAAGTCTTAACCACTAAGCTCCACTCAATTGTATCAAACCAAACATCCTTTATTAAAAAAACCCTAAATGTAAACACACAAGTTTTCCTTTCTTCTGTTATTTCACACCAAGAGAGGAAGCGAGAACAAAGAAGCAAAGAGGTTAGCAAAGTTAAATTCTAAACTCTCCCACACTTGTTTCAGTGTCCCGTAATGTGAACGATGGCTTTTTCCTTTTCTCTGTGTTATTCTCTCTTCCTCTCCGTTTTCATCTGTAATGAGGAATTCACCCAGTCTTGGGATTGTCGTGAAGAGCAGCCGCGCTGAGCGCTGAGTCAGGTGCCAAGAGCTGCCTCATATCCGCCTGCAACTGGTGTGTTCTGCTCAGTGTGAGAATGTGTGTGTGGAAGCTATATACTGAATGCGCGTGTATGTGTGTGAGCGACTCGGTATGACGCCGTTTGATCGGCATGCTGGTGCCAAAGATGGTGCCAAAGTTTGGAGGGCAAACTGACCTCCGTATTTCCAAACCGTCATGGGCTCTGCCAACTTGGAGGCTTAGCGAGTGCTAATGAGTGTAGCCTTCTCAGCAGGACTTGCTGAGATCTCCCAGAGAAAAGAAAGGAAATGAAAAAAAAAAAACAAGAAGAGCCAAGATAGAGGAGTACCAGCATCCCAACTTGGGGGTTGACTTCAAATGTGGCTACATTTTCACACTTTAGTCATGGCCACCCCCCTAAAAAAAAGGAATGAGTGATAAAAGTATTGAACAAATTGAGAAAATAGCAAATTAAGTGTTTGATAGGTCTGAGTGAAGAGCCTCTCTAGATCCAGCAGATAGACCCCTAGAAACATCCATCACTGTCTGTCGACGGCTGTCAGACTCAGCAGCCGATTGTGGGAGGGGAAAATCAAGATGGACAGCGCAGAGCGGAGAATAGGTAAAAACAATAAGGCTCAGAAAAAGGGAGAAGGGAGGTGAAAGTCTTTCCAGGACAAATACACACCTATGAGTTGTGTGTCTCCAGAATCTTTCTCTATCCCAGTGTGAACCTAACTTAAGCCAAAACATTTCAAAGATCAGTCTTGACCAGGCTGCATGCACGAGATTGCCGTCTTTCCCCAACCTAGACCTCATCAATCAAACCCAAAGAGTCTTACAATCCTGACAGCAAACTAAACATGACGAGATAGCTCTCCAATAGGGCAACATCAATTAACGTCTCCCACGTTGAGCCGCTCTGGGCTAGTAAAGGGGTGGAGCAGCATTAAGCACCACGGTACGCTGTCTCTTTCTGGCCAGCTTCAACGACCCGACGCACCATGTGTCCTAATCGCACCTCATTCATTTTTCTGCTAAAAGCATCCTTATTGAGAGACTAAGCAAATATTTGCACAGAGACAGACTGCAGAAGGAAAAACCTGTTCCTAATAAAGCTGTGTGCTATCAAGATGAGCTCAGAGACTCTGCTTCTTGAATGGGACATGGAATTAAATTACCGAGGTTCAACATCGATATCCCTTGTTATCTCAAAAACAGGAAGAACAAGGAAGGTCTAGAACGAGCCAACGGATTAGTGTGTTGTTCTTTAATCACGTAAATTTGTAACGCTCTTCTTTTTTTTTTTTTTGAAGAGCCATTGAAGGATTGGAAACCAAATAAGCAGCAGGAATCACTCAGCTTGACTGGCTTAAGCCCGGGACGGGAAACATCCGGCTTGTTCCTGTTGGAAAGCTTAGAGAACTGAAGAGCGTTGGCCAAAACTCTCCTTTAAAGCTCAGACATTCTTTAAATAACTCCGAATAAGAAGATTTATGAGTTTGGGAAAGGGAAAGTAGAGTCGCATCATATTTTATGAACGGTTGTTAATTTTTCCTACTTGTGAATTCATCACATTCGTTTCATCTCCATCGCACAGAATGTAACGCTCTTTTCCCACTTCTCTGTTGACTCTGCTCTTGTTTTTGTCTCTATTACTAATATCCATGACTCCTTTCTGCTGCTGTGGCTTTTCTCAAATTATTCCCCCAACACGTTCACAGCCCCCACACACTTTGAGGGCTTTCTTAAATATTCCATCTAACACTTTTCACTCTTTCTTATCTGCACTCCTCATCTCTCCTTCCTCTTTTCTGCGCTCAGATCCGCTCACGCTGAGCAGTGAAATGGCAAGAGGGAGAGAGAGAGAGAGAGGCGCACATGAATCAAGCCTGACAGAGCAGCAGGGAGGACGGCAGATGTCGCAGACAGAGAGCACTTTTCAATCAGTCTGTCCTTCCGACATGCAGCCAAGGTGAAACACTTCACTGCTAGATACCCCCGGTCCAGAAACACACACACACACACATACACACACACACTGTGAACTTTAATCCTTCTCATTAACCAGAAGATTTTGTCCTACTTGGAGGGGAGAGGTGCAAAGAGAAAAGGAGGGCAGGGGAAAGCAGAAGAGAGACAGAAAGTGGCTTATTCACTTCATGGGAACACATGACTTTAAAACAAAAGCGCAATTATTTCATGGATTTCCCCTGTTCAGTTGTGTTGTGTGCATGAGTGAATGTATGTGTGCTCTAATAAATCGGATTTGGGACCATTGATGAAAAAGAAAGAGCTCAGTGAGAGCCTTGCTGAACATCCACCACCTAATAATCCGCTCTCCCCTTGTACAATCGAATTTACCCCAGCCATCACTTCGGCTTCACGCTGCGCACGCGCTGTGCTCGGAACAAACAACTGTGACACTTCTGCAAGCGGCTGCATTCAAACCTTCCACCTGTTTCATTTCTATTAAACAAAACAGGCAAAAGCCGCTCTCCTCGTCCCGCCAGCTGCTCTGGAACAACCGCATCACAATGCTCTCTGCGTCTTCCTGAAAACGTCTCTGATACTCTACACAGCTTACGCTTGTTAACCCGAGCTATAACTAACAGAAACAATCGCTGTCAGCCCAGTCCTCCTCTGCAGGGCCCGAGGTCAGAGCTTTCCCTGCTTTTTAAAACACATAGTCAGCACAGGATGAAAGAGGCACGCTGAATTCCTGTCTTCTTTATTTCTACCACCGTGACAACCGTTGATGAACGAGCACGCTGTCCAGATTTCTCTCGGTTGCTTAAGAGTGTGAAAGGGAGTTGAGAAAGCAATTTTTTGGCAACACAGTGGGCGTTTTACGCCTGTAATAGATTATCTATGGTGCTTAAAAATTTGAATACTGTAATCGGTATGCGAATACTGCATACACTGTGGATTTATCAGATTATGCATGATCGGATGAAAGACTTCAAGCTATAATGAGGAAAAAAAAAATCAAGAGTAACAAAACAAAAAAAAAAGCTTCATGTTTGTGTGAGAGTACATGAGTACATTTAGTACTGCTGTGGTTATGCAGACATATGCTCGTCCCATTTCTATGAAGTTAACCATAAACTATACCGACAACTAAATTATAACAGGCAGAAATCCTATGTAAATATGCACATATAGTCTATTTTAAGAGTTACTAATTCGAGAAGCAAAAAAGCCTGTAATCCCAAAAATCTGATGGATTCACAACAATCTGTGATGTTTCAGTAAGTACTTACTGTACTTCGATACTTTTACATATACCTGAAAATTCCTGTGTATTTGTCTATTTACTTTAGTAATCCATCTGAAATAGTGCACTATTTATATTTTATCCTCACTTGTTATATTACCTCTATTGTACACTGAAGTACCAGAAAAACCGATACACAGCAATGCCACCTATGCACGCCATTGGTTCCGTTCACCGGTATGTAGTCAAATCAAAGACATCTATGGAAGCTTCTAGAGCTGTTTCCGCTGTTAGAATGGCAAGTTATCACGATTTTGCAATTTTAAACACGGTTTAATAGTTGGAGCTTGTGACATGAGTCGTAACATTTTGGAGGTATAAGCAAAGTTTGATTACAAGAATTCTGACCCTGAGCAATGAGATAAAAAATGTAAGTCACTCTGGATAAGGGTGTCTGCCAAATGCTGTTAATGTTAAAGTATTAACTGCTATACCACTTATTCTGGTACTTCAGTGTATAGATCATATATTGGTATTAAAGACTCTTAATGTAAAGTGTGACCCACATTGGTTTTAACATTATGAAAACATTAAATAATGAGGAAAAGGATACAAAACAGAGTGATACACAATTAACTACATTATTGGCGATGCGTGGAATGTGTGGAAAATGGCAAAAAAACAAGTAAGCAAACTGAATAGATGTTTTTTTTCATGCTTGGGGGAAGACACAGGTTAGGTTCCAGCAGGTCAGCAGGATAAGGCAAAGAGGTGACTCTGAATTGTGGTGTGTTGCCTACGTCATAAAGATGCAGTGCTACGAAATTGTTACAGACAATAAGAAAGCTTTTCTGCACACACACAAACAAAAGCCTATATGCTTTTCTTTCAAACGACTCCCATCCACAGCGGGAGGTTTTTAGCCTACAGCAACCTGTGGCCTACATTTCTTTAAAAATTCATCTCCGTACATTATCCAGAGCTCTGCAAATCAAAGCCGTGCTGTATCCCAGCCTCCTCTCCATCAGCCAAGTGGCAGGATATGTGTTGTGTGCGAGCTGTGAGGAGCGTGTTTGCTTTGCCAGCGGGGTGTGTGCTGTTCTGTGGGCTTAACCAGCAGGACAGCGCAGAAGTCTAGGCCCTGCTACAGAGGAGAGACTGCGCTTCGAGGCGTTAGGTTTCTGCTGAGCAACAGGGGGGCTAAGGAACTTCAGAAACACTAAGAGGCCAGGAGACATTTAATGACTTCTCCTACAATGGGCTGTTCCTAAGCATGCATTCCCTGAATATTACTCGCTTCCTTCACCCCCCCTCCACCCCCTCCACCCCCATGCAAAGCTCAACTGCCCGTTACAAAAATCCAGTGTTCTCAGACAAGCTCGGCTGCATGTGCTATGTTCATGACATTCTTTCATTCATCTCTCTCTAGTTGCATCGCATCATTTCTGAAAGTGCGAACTGACTGCATCTGGTCGGCAAATCTGCACGCACCAGTGATTCACGATGTGTTTCACGTACCTGCAGAATGCCGCTTTTGACACAACATACACAAAAACAAGCTACAACCATGCAGCGTGCCAAGAGCCAAGCCTCAGAGACACTCACCGGTTTTAATAGACCTGCTGTGCGTGCCAAGAGCTATTTCTCAGCCTGATACTGAAGATCCTAGTCTGACAGAAGCAGCAAAGCTGTTTCGCATCTCCTGTGAGCGTTCAAGTGAACACTCCGCATTCAAACTATGTCCTTCTGCAAGTCGAAATGGCTTAAAATCGTCAGGTCTGAACACATGTAAACCTCCTGAGGTGACTGAGTCACTCAAGCAGGCATGTAGGAGGCTGCTCTCTCAGCGCTGTGAAAAGACTACAGCTCAAATATTTGTCTTTACGGGTCAGCTTTCGCCTCAAACGTCACAGGCGTGCAAGTCCTTAGAAAAGTCGAGAAAGCCAAACATGGTAAAAGAAAGACCCATCCTCGAGAACCACTTAAGCGCTTATCTATTGACGGAGTGCACTCCCGTCCTTTAGATCACATGGGACAATCGCTGACTATTTTTTATCACTGGCCGTGCAGCTCTTCTTGTTTGCTTTGCTGATAACGGACATGTCAGAAACACAAGGAACATGTGTGTTCCACATGCTGCTAATTACATCAGCACAGCAGCTCACTCTATAGCTCTAAAGCTTCCATCTGATAAGAAGCCCATTTTGGACATCAGCAGTTTGAGAGGCCTCTTAATGTGTGTCCAGCTGAAAGCAGAATTCGAGAAAACAATCCCTAATCTTTCAGACACCAGACCCTCCAAGCAGATGCCCATCTCTTCTCTAAATCAAATTAGCGAGAAAAATATATGTCTCCATCTGTGGCTTTCCTAAGTGGGAAAAGATACTAATACACAATTCACATTCTACTGAAGACGGAGAGATCGTCAACTGAAACCTGAAGAAACTTTGGCCTCGCCTTGCAAATCAAACATAAGACCACAGATGGTTCGAGAATTGTGAAAAGTGAGCTAGAATAGCCAAGACGTTCAAAGTTTCTGCGAAACAATGGGGAAAAAATTTCCTTGGCAAACTTGCCGTGAGCTGATTAGATTTCACTGCCGTCGTTCCAAGTTAGCTGTTAGACCATGCTTTAATACTGCGGTTTACAAGCCGTGACTGATCAAACGAATAAAATACTGCTGGCTTTCCTCCAAATAAAATGAGGGCGCTCGGCAAAAGGTCATGTACAACACTACCTACAGCAAACACTCGCAAATGAAGGAGCAACAAAGAAATTAATGGACAACACTGTTAGGCAAAGATGTGTACAAGTAGCAAACTCGATCAAGCATAAACATCAGTAATGGTTTGCTATAAACTTCATGGAATAGCTCAAGGCAGCGGTTTGAAATCTTTTTCCAAACTGAGGACAAAATGTATTTTTCCACTTACTGCCTTCGGCACTGCTTCTTTTACTTGGCATATTTAAACAGAGGAAACTCATCCCTGGATAATTTCATTAGGCGGCTTAGGGTTGCATTGTCTACTGACCACGTGTCCTTTTTCACTCCAATCTATACAAGTAGCTGCCATTTAAAGACTGTCTGTGTGTATTTGGTAATGTGTGTGTGTGTCTCCGGCGAGAGAAACGTGACCCCAGAGAAGAAACGATCCCCTTTTGTGCAGACAACCCTGGGTCATCAGAAGCTGTAAATCTGTGTAGGTTTAGGGCTGTAAAAAAGTAAAGATCCTGATAAAGGGTGCCATTAATTCAAAGCTTTCTGTGGACACAAAAGGCTTAGGGCGGAAGACAATCTGGGTGGAGAGGACGGTGCAACACAGAGACAAGCACACTGTGACAGTCCTCAAACGCGACTCTCCAGCCTAACCCTCCGGCACCAAAAAAGCAAGCAAAGACGAAACATTGAGAAAGTGAGATTTCTAGTGTCACGGAGCGCCGTGCCTCAGTGGACTAGCAACAGAATAACTCTCACATTACTGATATTTCTCGGATATCTGCGATCACACAACCACTTAATCAAGATGCAATTGCATCGGCTTGAAATGTGGTTTTATGAAGCAATGCAATTGTTTTTTTGCTTCAAGAAAACAAACAGCATTTCATAGCTGCAAATAATTATTGAACTTGTAGCTATAAGGGCAGAGTAAAAAGCACTTATCCAAGACTTCATCACAGATCGACAACATTAAATCCATCCAAAACTAATGTGAACCACTCATCTGCTGAACACACAGCAGCCAAAATCAATAAGTCAGGAAAGTCTTTAGAGTATAGAGCAGCCCCAGGGCCGTGTGTATGACCGGCCGCTAGGTGGCGCCCTTTCACTGCACAATCTCTCTCTCTCTCTCTGTCTCTCTCTCTCTCTCACACACACACACACTCACTTGCACTCGCGGTCCTCCAGGTCGAAGTGCGGGTTGAAGTTGATGAGGATGCGCTGGTGCGGTGCTGGAGCAGTGATCACCCACACACACCTCTGCGACGGCAGGTAGGAGAGCGGGTAGCCCGGGGAGGTCAGGTAGTTGGCACTGGTGATCCAAATGTTTCCCCCACATTGGTCTGGAACTGAGACACAAGGCAAAGAGTCGACACTTGGGGAAACACAAATATCCGAAAATACTATAAAAAATAATAAAACCAGTCCGAACCGATGACTGTAGGCAGATTTATGCGACAGTCAAACAGGATGTCCTTAATGATCGAAACATCAAAACATGCAGTTCATTTAACAAGCGAGCAAATAAAGAAATAAAATAAAATAACAGCTAATAAGAGTACACGGGTTTTTTAGTCTTTCTTTCTTTCTTTCTTTCAAATGCGCATTCAGTTCAAGTGGCGCACATTATCCTGATGCACAAAACTTTCATAATTAAAGTAATTTAATATCTTGTACATTTCTAGTGGGTACATATTTTTATAAACACATGAAAAACACACAAAAAAAAACACATGAAGACCACACATGATTCTCCAAAACATGAAAAACTGAGTCACATGAGATTTTCAAGAAGCGCACAGACACAAAGAAAGACGCAACCTATAGCTACCAGAATAAACCTATTTCAGTTTATATATTTTGTTTATAATGCAAAGTGAATAATGCTTATCTGCTTTAGATATGACATTCTTAACAGACCTTTATTATTATTATTATTACTATTATTATTATTATTTTTTTTTTTTTTTTTGCCTGAATAACCTTATTAATAGATGCAATGTGTGTAGTTTTAACTTGTACACATTTATTATTATTAATATTATTTATCCGTGTTAAAGTTCACTTTTTCTTTTCAGGATAAAATGAGCATAAGAACTTTTCCCGAGCTGAAGAGGAACTAAGAGACTTTTTTCCTACAGCCTATTATGTGGGACTTTTCAGACAGGACAGGAATTTAAAATAAATTCCGTACAAGTGAGGGGAATTTGTTTGCTTTGTTTGTTTCTGTTTTAATAAGTTACTAAGAAGAGAGTAGGTCTAAATACCAGTTTAAAATAAAAGTTCAGGTCTGAGTCACTGGGTCTGTACGGAATAATGGATATATACTGTAGGCTTTGCTTTCAGGAAGTGTTTATTGAAGATGTAAAGAAGGCGCTTACTGAACGGGATCAGGTTTAAAAGTCAAGTGGAGCATTTTAAGCAAAGCCTTGTGCGTTTTGTGCGCTGTGTGGCTAAACGAGATACCCGAATACAGTGGAATTGGATTTGAATGAGCTGATCATGCCGCCTTAAAGTGACTATTTAAAGCTGATCATAAGACCTGATCATACACATGTGAACATTTCAGGCTAGATCTCATTAGGCTCGAATTAAAGCGCGCGCGCGATGTGTGCGGTTTAAAGATGATCATGGCTTTTTAATGATAGTCATGTTTAAAGTTAAAACAGCGCATCGGACAGGTGAGCAGCTTCAACCCCCAAAACACTTTCCGTCAACGTCCCGCAGTCTTCACAGTCTAATCCCTTCCAATCCCTCCTAAACTAACACAGCGCAGAAATAAACACACACCATCGGCTGTCACTTACCAGGTTTGATAGCTCTGGCTTTGACAAAGATTCCCGTTAAGAGGATCAGCGCTAATCCAACATGCATCCTCGCGTCCTGGTGTTGATTTACTTATTTTGGAAATAATAATATTTTTTATTTAAAAAAATAAAAACTTAGAAAAATGCAACTTGTAAGAAGAATCCTCTGTGGTAAAATCCGCTCGCTGGAGCGTCGTTCAGATGTCAGGAAACAAGCAAAAAGAAAAAAAGAAGCAAGCGGCCGCAGACGCGGGTTGAGGAGCTACAAGGCGCCCGCGCGCGTGCGTTCAGCTCCGGTTTCCTGCGCTGTGGAGCCGGCGCGCGCCTCTTTCCCTCTCCCGACTCGCCATTTCCTTCAACAGGGAGACAGGGAGCCTGTTCAACAAGCAAGCACAGTAAACACACACACGCACAGAGCGATCACTCTCGTCTCCAGTGATAAACGTAAAATCCTCCGGTAAGAGAAAAAGTGCGCGCGGACGACGCAGGTCTGCCTGTGGATCTGGGTTCAAAAGCGGCCAGACGAAGCGCGAGCCTCCTTGCTGTACGCCGAGTTCCGAACTATCACACCAGACACGAGCTACTGACACACACACATCTGGCACACTGCACTGCCATGCCAGCGTCTTAAAGCCGAGCGATACACACACACATATGCACACAAGACACGCACACACACATACACACACACACACCCCTCCTAAACTGCAGTCGCTTTTCTTCTGCCCTCGCCCGGCTGCTCGGATCTGGGCATTCTCATTGGTTTCATTAGAAATATGCAAAGCCCACCCTTATGGACCCCCCCTCCCATCTCTCTCTCTCTCTCTCTCTCTCTCTCTCTCTCTCTCTCTCTGTGTGTGTGTGTGTGTGTGTGTGTACGGACTATATAAGACTGAACGGCTGCGCTTCTTATCAGTATGGTGTATGGACCGAATATGGACCAAATTTCACCACAGTGACAACGCGGTGCTGCTCCAAACCCTATATTATTCGATTCGATTAATCGCAGAAAGTGCACATCGTACTGCATGTCAGATCTGATCAGTAGTTCCCGGGTACATGTTTACATTTCCTAGTGTATATAAATGCACCGAGTGTAGGCTACAACATCATTTTTTTTTCGTCTTAATTTCACAAAGGTAGGCTATATCATCCACAAGTCCTCGTGTTGTTTGGGTCGTGCGTTGGCATTTACGCACACAGACTGATATTTATAGAAAAGCGCAAGACCTAGATCCACCGACTCATCTGCATGGGTGCTCTTAAAATAACTACAATGCATAGAGGCGACAAAAGACATACATACATGCACATCCTTGCTTGCTGCGTACTTTTAGTAATCTGCTGACAGGAAGAGCACTAGAAGAACAAGGGCACTATAGCCGAATAGGAAACAGCCCATGTACACGAGCAAGCCGTCCACTCTCAGTCAAGTCGCTCACGCCAAACCGATGTCATTCCTAAATACCGCCTATTAATGGCCAATAAATCAATAACCACTTGCCTTTGTTATATCCTTAAACATCCCAGAAGTGTGATCCCAGATGGCAGGGAAGCGCACCCATCCTCTCCAGAAAAGGCGTAAACCCCACACTCAGCGGATCTGTGCGTCCGACTCGGTCGGAGTCGGTGATTACTATAAGCTTCTCATGTCTCTGTAACTGACTCCCACAAACACAAACACAAAGTGTTACGAGCACAGAGAAAGGAGACACGGGTTACGTCCTAATCCTGCTCGTAGTGTGCCAAAAGAGTAGCCTACACCACCACAGGTGACCATAATCATAATTACCACAGGTGGCGTAATCTGTTCACTCAGCCTACTATTTAATACGACATCTAGTTACTTAAAGGATTTAGACACTACTCTTACTCTTACTTAATCCCTGGCAGTAGCCTATTTACTCTAGCAGCCTACACAGGAGTAATCTGAATCTAAACGAAATGTTCATTCAATTCAAATGCTAATAGTTTGTAGGCTAATTATAATG
>JAOVVG010000047.1:9661474-9672031 GCA_028566375.1 Leptodoras nelsoni | reverse complement strand
TGGTCCAATTTAGCCATGAAACCTCCCACACTAAAATGACAGGTGTTTCAGTTTCATTGTCTAACCCCTGTACATCTTTTTCTTTTGCATGCAAAACCCAGCAGCCTTCATTATGTTTTTCTGTCTGAAAAGTGCTCTGTTATGTAATGCGTTGCTTTTGTTACTGACATACAAACATTTTTCTGTAACATTAAATTTTTTGTTGGAAAAGTATTTTCAGAAATATAAATCTATACTGAAAAGTTATACCTAAAAACAATACGGTGCCTGAGACTTTTGCCCAGTACTGTATACACTCACTCACTGATGTGCTTTGACACTGGAAATAAATCTTCTCACATCTGGCACTTAAAGTCATTATTTCGTGAGTATGCAGAAACTTGTTCCTTTGATCATTCTGATAATACTTTGGCCTAACACCAAAGATGGAAACACTGGCACAACAGAAGATGAATCGTGTTTGCCGTTGACTATCTTGAAAGTCTATCAAGAAAGTGTGTACATGAAAGAGCTCATAAAACGTCCAAGGAATTCAAACAATCGTATCATTTAGCCGACAGATAAGAGTGCTGCTGACAATAGCTGTGGCGGAGAAAGAGTTCGAGGAGTGCAGAAGTTAAAGGAGTGTGAACTCTTTATGTTTTTTTCTTTGGTCTGCTTGATTAAAGCTAATCATAAGGAGCTCTCTGGCTTTTTTTTTAAAGGTCCTCCAGAGGTGCCGGCTTTCATCTAATCCTGATAAACAGAGCACTAGGGAGCTGACAGCTCGCGTTTAAGGATGTGTTTCATGTCCTATAAGCACATGTGAGAGCTTTTATTTCAGTGTGTGAGGGGGTGTTGGTTCTACACTGACCAAATAAACACTGACTGTTAATGTAGTAATATCTGTCAGGTCCATCATGGCAACTTTAGAGTTAAACTGTTAATCAAACCATGCCCCAGTCAAAAGTCATAATATTAGCCGAACTGTCCGTATCTTTGCCGTTGACGTTCGATCAACGTTGAGGAACTGCATACGTGTCTGCTCCTTTAACAACAAAAAAATAAAGGCTGGAAAGTCAGGCAAGTTTGAAGGCCAGCGTTCTTTTCTAGTGACCCTGTACATCATCGCTAACCTTGTCTCTGTGTAGACTGTAGGCTGTGGGAACTGACCTTGCTGAATTGAATTGAATATGATGTTCAATAAAACACTTATTTAATCTATTCAGCTTTGGAAAGACATTAAAAATCGCTCGGAAAATGACTTCTCTGATGTATCTCACTAACCAAGCACTACTAAAGAAAATGTTATATAGACGCTTATGATTGTGACAATTTAACTTTAAACACTTAAGATGTTTCGTGTGTCACGCACGATAGACTGTGCAGTAATGCCAAAGTCATGCGTGCTAATAGAAGTACGGATAACTCTCTGAACTGGATCATGTGTGTATAACCATCATGTTAATTACTTTCCTAGAACGGCACACCCTGTAATGTTTAATCCCTTACATGTCCTGGAACTCCTCAGACACCTTTGATAGACTAAAAGAAATCCCTAATATAAGCTTATTTCTTCTCTTATAACTTATATAGTATTCTGTAGCATCAAAGATTTATGCAAATTTGTGTCATTTCCTTCTGAAATTTAAGCAGTCTGTGCCCTGCCAGCATAATAAGCATCTTGCACTGGAATAAAATATTTCTTACCTTAGCAGTGTAACAATAACAGGTTTTACTGGTATTAAGCCCAAGGTTATTAGTCATGTTTACATCTTTATTTATGATGCATTTATTTACTCAGTGTATATCTTCTATGTCTATGTAGTCTATGTACACTGAAGTACCTGAAAAACTGGTATACCGGTTATTACTCGGTAGGTCCCCTACAGGATCTTCTTGGAGGGAACATTGCACAGTCCTCACGCTGATGTTTGTTGAGGCCCCAGTATTGAATTCCGATGTTACTTGAAGCAGTGTTGGACATGATTCTTGCCAGCCGACACTGGTCCCATTCACCCAGAGTCTTTTAACGGCCAGGCTGCTGTCATAAGTTTATTATAGGTTTGCTGGAATTCCAGTAGTCATGGTACATGATTGAAATGCTCATACGTGAAAATCCAAACTTTGTATCTAACTCCAAAATGCTATTGCTTTATATACGCCCTGATGGACATAACCAATGATGAGTGCATAGGTGGCCTTGCTATGTATCTTGCATACTGTGGAGAACCAGTTTTTCTTTACATCTGTTTGTTATATCATTCTGGAAAACTCCCCAAGCTTGTGACAGAAAATCAGATGAAATTTGTACCTTTGTTCCTGGTCACATCATTACAAGAACTGCTTTGCTGGAGGAAAAAAATAGAAAAAGCAGAAGTGTGCACTGAATACTGGATTTCTAAGGAACTGATTACTTCATGATGATACACCCGGAGGTCACATGCAAGTGTCCTGACATTGTTTATCACACACAGAGACTTACGATAGACTGGATAAATAGCTGTTTTTCAGGTTGAAGTGCTTTTTTTTGTCTAACTAAGATCATTAAAATCAAAGCAATAAGTGGACTACAGCAAAACATAGATATAATTTAAGAGAGATGTCGAAAATTGTGTTGTGATGGCTCCACACACGTTAATCATAATATTTCTGGGTCAGGTTCTGATTTCTAGTAATAAATATTTGCCTTAAAATGGAGTTGAAATGTCAAATTCATGCTTATACATAATCAATTCTTTTGAAGAACACATCAAACCATCTTCTAATCAATGTATTCATCATCTTATACATTTATTTATTGTTTCCTTTTAATCATACATCTTCACTTCTGCTTTTTATTCCTGTGCTCCTGTCATTTCGCATGGAGAAATACTTTAATCAGTGTTTAATTGGTTGAAAACAAGAAACGATGGAGCAGGTCCCAGGCTGTGAAAGACTCTGTAAAAGAAGAAGAGGTGTGGGGCCTGAACCAGATGATTTATCTGCTTGCTGCCTTTAGGGAGTATGCTTAATTGGCAGTGAGGAGAAATGGCTAATTAGTGACGGTGGAGTGATTAAGGACACAAGGGCAGCAGCAGCTTTCAACCTGTCAATTAAAGAAAACCAGACATCAGCAGTCTCCTGCACAATAGAAGCGTCTGACAGGACGCATATGCCTTTAGTGGAAAGGAGTGTCTCTCGCACGACGACATTCTGCATTAGCGGACTGGATGCTGCTTCAGCGTCTGCTCGGAAGTAATAACAGCTCGAACAAAGTGGCTGATTATATGCTGCTAGACGCAGACACGTTCTGCATAAGACATCATTTTAATAACTGTTATGGGTTTGAATCTGGAAGATGCTCTTAAATGAATAAAGGTTGAACCTCAAGGCTCAAATGCTGTCTAAATTAAATGTTTACAAAATATACCAACTTTGCTCGAGTCTATAATACCTTCACTAGTTTGCTTCTCTAGTCTTGCTAGTCTTTTCAGAAAGTGTTCATGCATTTTCAATAACAGCAGTTCTGACAGTAGTATGGATTAAATGGATTAAATAATGCATGTATAATCATAAACATGGTAACATTTTTACCCTGTTATTTATGCCAGTATCTCCAGGATCAGCACTTTGTATGGGTCATCTATTTTTTCTAGTCTACACGTGATCTACTTTGTCTACCTGTGGGATTTCTGAAGTGCTAGCTAGTTTATTCCATGCCTTCAGATTTGATTTACAAGTGCCAGAAAAAACTGGTATACTAGTTAATACTTGGTATGCCCTCCACGGGTTCTTGGAGGGAACTTTGAACAGTCCTCATACTGATGTTTGTTGAGACCTGTGAGGGCGTGACCAAAGGCAAGGCAAGAAGATGCTCTTAAATGTATAAAGCTTGAACCTCGAGCCTCAAATGCTGTCTAAATTAAATGTTTACAAAATATACCAACTTTGCTTGAGTCTATAATACCCGTGCTTTTGGCTTCTCTAGTTTGACTTTTCAGAAAGTGTTCATGCATTTTCAATAACAGCAGTTCTGACAGTATTATGGATTAAATGGATTAAATAATGCATGTATAATCATAAACATGGTAACATTTTACCCTGTTATTTATGATAGTATCTCCAGGATCAGCACTTTGTATTGGTCATCTATTTTTTCTGGTCTACACGTGGTCTTCTTTGTCTACTCTGCATGTTTTATGTGGGATGCCTGAATGGCTATGGATAGTTTATTCCTTCAGATTTTATTTACATTGACATGCCAGAAAAACTGGTACACATATTAATACTTGGTATGCCCTCACACGGTCTTGGAGGGAACGTTGCACGCTGAGGTTTGTTGAGACCTGTGAGGGCGTGACCAAAGGCAAAGCAAGGAGACACATTAAGTAGGCAAAACTAGTTTTTTGTCTCTTGCAGAGTTGGTACTTTGAACTTATTTACTTTGAAAAATATTTCTGACCAGAAAGAACATTATATACACGTTTACACCGAAATAGTCTCTTAGCTCAAGCATAAACCCAAAAAGAAATGTAAAAACCGTCACAGTACAATCAATCCTTTTTTAATAACTACTTTTAACATAAAGGATCAGACTATTCAAAAGTGCAGGGGATATTCCCAATTAACTTTCATTCTGAAAAAATTCCATTTACCTGGACAACACTAACTCACATTCTGCAAAAATGACACATGACAATATTTCATTAATGAGTATACATTTAAAAAAATGATACTATTTGCCCATTTAGCACTCTTTTAAAGACTGGTTACCCCCATAGGAAGGTTCCAGATAGTTTATTCCACATTACCCATAATTCCCAGCATGTCGATAAAGACAGGTTCAGTAAGCCTGCACTTCCTCTAAGAATCACTACCCACTGACCCCTTGCTGCACCCATGGCTCCTGGGGAATAGACAAAGATCAATTATATGGTGAGATTAATAAAAATGTTAAAACTAACTTTACTAGTGTGCACTCCCAGTGTTGAGTAGTATTGTTTTAGAAAGGTATTACATTCTAAACCATTAATGTAGACCATTGAATATGAACAAAGGTTTTAATATTTTATGACCTTGTTACTCTTTAAGAAATCTAAAGAGTCATTTGACATGAAAAATAGCATTGAATCTTCAAATCACAGAGCTGTAGCTAAAATGGTCATGAACACAGTGTCAGTCTTAAGGACTAGTGCTGAGCAGGTTAAAAGTTACACTTCATAAACATAGCTGGGTCCTAAGTGTCCTCCATTTAATAATATCCTCCATTTCATAATGTTCTCTGTATTGTGTTTATACTTCTGTGTTTGGAACCTTAGTGGGCCATCACAAGATGCCAGCATTGAATTCCGATGTTACTTGAGGCAGTGTTGAAGACTATCGGGTGAAACCATTGTTTGAAACCATCGTGCTGGTCGTGTTCACCCTTTTTACAGCCACTCTGCCAGAACACTGGTTTTGCCGAAGTTCTTGTAGTCACTGTACACCCTTGAAATACTTGTATGTGAAAATCCAAACATTGCTTCTACCTCCGAAATCTCACAAGCTTCAACTATTAAACCGCACTGAAACTTGTGATGACTTGCCATTCTCATGGTGGAAACAACTCTAGAAGCTTCCATAGATTGCTTTATACAGTATATGCACTGGCAGGTGTAACCAGTAACGTGCCTAGGTGGTGGTGTGATGTATTTTGCATCGGCTCCCTAATTAGTGCACTATATAGTATACTATATGGGTTCACGGATGGCTCAGTGGTTAATGTGTTGGGTTACTGAATAGAAGGTTAGGGGATCGAGCCCCAGCACCACCAAGCTTCCACTGCTGGGCCCCTGAGCAAGGCCCTTAACCCTCAACTGCTCAGTTGTATAAATGAGAAATATAAGGGTGGATAAGGGTGTCTGCCAAATGCCATAAATGTAGAGTGTGAATACAGTGTGGTTTTGTACATGCAGTTATTATTAATTCTTTGTCCATAACTAGCATATTTATATCAGTGCTTTTCACAGGATTTCTAAATGCATCCCTGGACACAAATAATCCTCATGTGGCTCTTGTTAATGGCTACCTTTCACTTTGGACTGAACCTGACTGTTGTCTGCCTTGTAACTGAGAAAACGGGCTCCTTTGCTTTAACACCTACCTGCTATCTGTCAGCTGAAAAAGAAGTCCTCAGGGTGTGCAACATCCCACATATGTGTCATTATATGTACAGTATGCAGGCTCCAATATGCAAGGTCACATGACTCACTGGTAGGTAGTGTGGCCTATCAGCTGCTCTGGCACACATTCAGGAGCATTCTGTTCCTTCCTGGTTTCCAAGGCAACAGAGAGACAGCGCTCAGCGGGATGCTCGCTACATGGCAGGAGCTTGTTTACTGGCACCGAGCGCTTGAATATTCGCTGACGTGCTTCCATAGCGTCACTACCCTCATTCAAACCATCCACACATCTGTGGAAATGTAGCACAATAATTACAGTCTCCATGGCAATGCCATTAGAATGAACCGCTCACCCCCTGCTCATGTTCTTTTCTTTCCTCTTTTCTTTTTAATCTCAAACATTTATAGATATAACTCTTATCTTATGCAGGACATCTGCTTCACTGTCTCCTTTATTCTTTTTCATCTACTGTACTTATACTGTATCTTCTTAAAACTACTCAGCAATGTGAACTGTTTTTTATGCAGAATAATCTTTTTCTTGCTTATAAAGAGAAACTGTGATATTTTTTGGAATACAGTAGAGTAGCCCATGCACAGTACATATAATTGAGGTCAACCATTTTTTTATGATTTAAAAAAAAAAAGATTTCATCTATAAGATGCTCTTAGACTGTACTAATAAAACAAAGCCAATCCTCAACAAAAAATATGCTTATCTCAGCGTTTATGTACACACGACCACTCGTATCTAATCACGTTATCTCAAAGTTAGCAACCTTGAAGAAGGCTGAGCTCTTGCCAAGCACAAATACATCATGATATCCATCATGCAAATTATGTCCACTTCCTTTAGAAATCTTATTACAAATGACTGTATCCATCTTCAGGCACACTTCACCCTGGTCTGGGTCATGTTGGATCCAGAGTGTATCCTAAACAAGGTGTGCAAGGTGGTAAAATACCCCAAATGCGACAATCTGCCAGCCTCTCAGCATGTTTTTGGGATATGAGAGGAAACTGAAGAACCCAGAGGAAACCCATGTTCAAATAAAATGTGATTCAAATCACATTTTAATGATGGATCTATACGGCATGCTTGAGGAAAATCACATTACACATTGTATCTAGGTCATTTGAGTGCATTTGAGTCCATGACTACAGGTAGAGCAGAAGAAATGTCTCAACACTTTGATGAATGTTGGATTATATTACATTTTATTCCATCAGACAATAGCTTTTAATAGCTAAATGCAATTAAGTTTCTCTTGAGAATGCTGTGCAAGTCAAGTATTCCCTAGATCGAGTACTGTTTATTTAGTATGCAGATTCAAGCTTAAGTAATTAAATAACAGCAAATCCCTCTTTGACTTTATCAAATATATTATAATTAAGGCATTAATAAAATTGCTAACACTTTATTTGGACAGTACAATAGACTAGTAGACACAGTACAAACAATTGATAGACCTATAGACCGTCCTGAAGCGGAGATCTAGCTGATTCTCAAAATATGTATCAGTCAAGTCTACTGAAACTGAATTTAAAATTGATGAAGAATTAAGGACGAGTTAATACTCTTAAAAATTAAGAGCTATAAAGAGGATTGTAAGAATAAATTCAATGTAAAAGTTGCTTCTGTATATGCTGGAGTACCAGAAAAACTGGTACCAGAAAACACTAGTATACCAGTATTTTGCATAGGCTTCAGTACCAGTTTTTCTGGTACTTCAGTGTATAGTAGGTTGTTCTCTGGACTTGAATAACAAAAGTCTGGATTCTCCAAATTAAGTGAAAGAAGGTGATAATTTATAGTGTGTGTGTAGATAATCTGACTGTCGCTATATTGGTGGTCACCTGATTGTTGATGCTCTTTTGGCTTTTTTACATTGGATTTTACAAATAGTGTTACCAAATGTTGACCTGCAGCTCCCAGGTCAATGTCTTTGAAGAAGAACAAGCAATACTGGGCAAATCATAACCTCTGAGCATTTAGGTCACCAATTGTGACCTTTTTGGTCGCTTTCTTCTGAGCCATTTTTGATTTATATGCGTTAAACTAATCTGAGATTTCTGTGAAGTTTCCGAGCCTTCTTTGTTAAGGCCCTGTTTTATTTCTCTGGTTGTTGACCCTAAGGTTTCATCAAAGATGTTGACCTCAGGTCAGTGTCTAAATTCAGCATGTGCATGCCCCATTAACACCCAAAAGTGTTGCAACTATGTGTGATCCCGGAGGCTAACACAATAATTCCAGACATTATATCTATTGTGCACAACAATAGACCTGGTCGCTCTGAATGCTCTCTAATTACTGAGATGTTTAACATTATCGAAGGGCTAGATTTACAACGTGTGGCCCACCACAGGTTTACTGGGATGTTTTTTTTTTATAGACCCAGATGTATATCTTAATTGAACTCGGCACTATTCTTAGGGTGCATCTGAAAAGCAGGTCCTTCCCTTTTTAAAGTGAAAGAGACATGATCTCTAGCACACCTGAATGGCAGTTACATGCAAACATGAGCTCTAAGTGCTGTTAACAAACAGCCCTATTGTGTATGTATTGGTGTGTCTTGTGAGGTCTGCGTTTACCCTTTGGCCCCTGAGCCATGGTTCAAAAGTTCACTGGAGCTAAAGAATCCCCTTCAGAGTCCACAAAATACCACACAAGCAGCAAATATTCACACATCCTCTCAAACAGTTTCAGGAATTCTATGGGAATGTACATATAGGGTAGTTGGGGTAATATGTTGCATATAAGTATATTAACTCTATCCTTATTACCACCATTTTGGATATAGAGGTATAACATTCTTAGCACATTCAAGCATCGGACACAAAAATCAAGTGATGTGTATCGTGTTGTCTCCAGTGTCTGCTGCTATCGTTGTTTAAACGTTTTCAATAGACAAAGGATTTAGGGCTGAATGGTAGTTCAGTACACAGCTTTGTTTCCTTACAGCTCCAGGGTCCCAGTTTGATCCAGAGCTCGGGTTTCTGTGGTGCTTCACATAATCTAACGTTCTCCACATAGGTTTCCTGGTTTCCTCCTACCTCAATAAAACATACCAGTAGGTAAATGTACTGCATTTACATTTATGGCATTTGTCAGACACCATTATCCAGAGTGACTTACATTTATCTCATGTATACAACTGAGGGTAAAGGGCCTTGCTCAGGGTCCTAACAATGGCTGCTTGGTTTGATTTGAACTCATGGCCTTCTGATCAGTAGTCCAATGTTTTATCCACTGAGCTTCCCCTCTATGCACTAAATTGCCTCTGTTTATGAATGTGTGTACGCATGGCACCCGGTGATGGACTGGTGTCCCATCCAGCATGGATTCCAACCTCAGGCTAAACCAGTTACAAAAGATGAATGAACGAACATAGAAACCTTTTGCCTGGCCATATAGATAGGATATTGAAATGCACAAGAAATGTTTTCTTTGTTTAATATTCTTCAACTCAAACATCTGAACTCAATCTGAACCCCAAACCAGCCTAAGAAGTAGTTGAACAGCACATCATTATTCAAAGCAACATTTGTTTATTCCTAAGTGCTTGTCTAAGCAATCAGTTGGGGTCAGTGTATAAAAACAAGTCCTAATTATTGTTGGATTTATCGTCCCTAATTCACCATGGGTTTCTGTTGTTGTATAAAGAAGAACTGCTAGGCTTTTTTTAACAACATGCCGGTTACGATGTTTACTTTCTGGCTGATCAGCGATTGCTATGCAGAATGTGCTTGGACATGGTCGGCTGCACATTGTACATATGTGGTAATTAATAATGTCTTACTGCGACTCACATGCTCTTATAAATATAGATTTATTACTTGCTGCATATTGGCTAGGCTTTTTTTCCAGCAGAGGGGTTTTGGAGACATAGAAACAGCACCCCATTAACTCTTAATGGAAAGAGTGAGTGAGTGAGTAAGTATGGAAGTAAATACATTTTATTCATAAAGCACAAGGAAAACAATGACTGACCAAAGTGCTGTATATAACTAAGAACATATACAATTTTGTACTGTAGCTTGTTTGTATAAAAGGCAACTGCACTGATATTTATCCTTGACTGATTGGAGGAGGGATATTCGCAGTTATTTAATATTTTTGATGCTATATTAAGACAAGGCATTACCATGAACTGCAATGTCTGGAATCCCATCCGGGGTGTATTCCTGTTATGCAGCCGGCATTCCCGGGATAGGCTTCAGATCCACCCCTAGCCTGCCCAGGATAGAACGGGTATTGTTAATGTGTGTTTCACCTTAGTGGATAAGCATTCATTAAGATTCATTAAATGGCATTTACATTAATTAATAATAATAATATATATATAGGATTTTAATTGTATACAGTACAGGCCAAAAGTTTGGACACACCTTCTTATTCAATGCGTTTTCTTTATTTTCATGACTATTTACATTG
>JAOVVG010000047.1:8652073-8668879 GCA_028566375.1 Leptodoras nelsoni | reverse complement strand
TAGAGACGCCAATCAACCTAACGTGCATGTCTTTGGACTGTGGGAGGAAACCGGAGTACCCTGAGTAAACCCACACGAACACAGGGAGGACATGCAGACTCCACACAGAAAGGACCCAGACCCGGGACCTTCTTGCTGTGAGGCGACAGTGCTATCCACCGAGCCACTGTGTCGCCCATCATGTAAATTAAATATCCAATTTTATCAGCCTGCAGAAGCTCTTTTGCTTCACATTTTTGTCTATTTGGACTCCCAGTGAAGTTTTTACTTCACTGGAGTTCCAGCAGTGTCCAGCATTTGCTATTGAGTTTAACTGCAATGGATTTAAATGTTGCTTCAGAAGTACATTATTTTATGTCTTCATTCATAAACCAGCCATTTTAAATAATTAAGATAGGCACTCGGTATCATAAATACTGATGAACGATTTGAGGTAGGTTTAAAGAACACGGTTAAAACAACGTCTGCCATCACTTATTTGTTTTGTGAACTTTTTTTTGGATATGTTTCAGAAATGGTTACTATCCAGACGATTTTGCCAGGGTTGAAGATTCCACTGAAGGTCTGTTCAGTTTAAATGGCATGGCATTTTTCATCTCTGTCTCTTTCTGTCCCTCTCTCTCTGTCTCATTATTATCCTGACTTTCTCCCCTTTTGTCCCTCTGCAGGGTCTCTACAACTTTAAAGTGCACATCATAAACCAAAATGGCTTCCTGATTGCTTGTGTGAATGCCACCGCTGCATTTCAGTGACATCTGAAAAAGAACGAACAGTTAGGATTGTATATTATCTGAATTTTGTTCACTAAATGCTGTCCTGACTTGAAAAAACAAACAAATGACTTAAATAAAAGTTTTTTAATACTAATATTGGATTGGATTGGGTTGGGTTGGGTTAGATTGGATTGTAGCATTACTAATCCTTACCAAAAGATGGCACCACTAATCCCTTTTGCTGTCAGTGGTTAATTTAAACACTCCATTTCCTCTTATGTAGCATACACATCCAGGATCTCTGATACACATCAGATCGATCTTTATTCTTCAACTTGCTTCATTTCATTTTCAGGCACTTTTCTGGCTTTTCTTAGGAAAAAAAAGCTGAGCTAAGCTGATTCCTTTGGCTGCTAAATGATGAATTAGCTTAACAAATGCTCATATTCATCCCCGGCTTCATTCTATCACCCCCCCCCCCCCACACACACACACACACACACAGTGAGTGATCTGTAATGATGATCTTAACATGTTCTACATCACAGTTCCACATTCCCACTGCTTCAGCAACCTACTCTCCAATTGAATTCAACCTATTCCAATTGAATCCAAAGGAATTTGTAACTCTGGCAACAAACAACGACAACCACACCTAGCCAGTTATGCCAATTATATCATCAATTACGTATTCTCAGAACCACACATGCACATACCCCACACACTAGCTTTGCTTATTGTTTGTGATCGATGAGCATATTAAACACGCTCGGTGATCATGTTTGTTGGACATGTGAAATAATACAGTACGTTTTATCTCTTTTTTTAAGTAATGTGTTCTCAGGGGAGAATATGGCCTTGTTGTGTGAATTGCTACAACATTTCAGACATGGAGATTAATCCACATGTATGACAATAAATGAGGCAAGAGAGATCTCAGAAATCAGGAGAGGGGGATTGTGTGCATTGTGTGATCACCTAGCAATAAAGCAATACACTTCTATAAGTAGCAAGTCTCTGTTATTTGGTTACATGATGCAACATTATTCAGTAATTAAATCATCCTTTTCATGGTGCTTTGATTGTATGGAAGTATTTAGAGGAAAATAGGAAATTATCCTGGTTAATTTAAATTTTTTTACTTACTAATGACTTTAGTCAAGTTAAGTTCAAAAGGTTTAAGAGACACAGAAGACGTGATGCATTCAAACCTTAACACAATGCACTCAATTTGGTCAGGAAGGACCTGAAATTAAATAAACGGTTGTGCTAGAGGTTTGTTATGCAGCTACATGGTGCATGGCTGCAAGGCAAAACACATGGAGACAAACCGGTTTATGTGACCCCCAACACACACATTCACACACTCACACACACACACACACTCACACACTCACTTTCTTAGATCTTTAGGGGAACAAAAGCACACCGCACATTTAAAGTCACAGAAGTTTTTACACTTTTTTCACACAGTGCTGCATACATTTAATAAGGAAGACTTGCTTTATTGTACACATGCAGTTATATAAATTTTTATATAAATATGCCTGGGCTATTTTGTGTATCCCAGTTTATCTGACTGAATTCACATGACTGAAATTTGAGCAAAATTGGTTCATTCATGGCTTTTATATACAGCATGCTGAACAGTAAAGCACTTTGGGATACCAAAGGCTACCTTAACAACTAACAACAGTTTCCATAAGAATTGAGACGCTGGACGAAACCTAGAAACAGGTTTTTTTTGCGACTGGGCTCTAACGTGGGATGCTCTCAAAGTTTGCTCTCCCCTGTGAGAGGTAGCTGCTCTTTCAGCCTCAGTTCATGGAGGATAAAGGAAACCTTTTGTTGCTTGTTCCTTAGCAACAGCGTTGCATTTGGGAGCTGTGGCAACAGGTCAATAAATAACATCACTCTCAAGTTTCCCTCGCCTTCTTGGACATTCATCATGTCTTCTGTTACTTTACAGGAACTTTGTGGAAAAGTAGCATGGTATTATTAAATGTTTTTTTTTCCGTACCTTCGTACCTTATGGTGCTGCTGTAGGGTATAAATAAATAAATAAATAAATAAATAGGCTACCGATTTGTGAAGTTACTCCGTGAGCTCTACTACAATTCAAGAGCTCACTAAGTTTATTCTGCATTGCTTTGCATCACTAAAACAATGTTCCATAGTAGAATTAGACTGGAGGTTCGGGTAGAACGGTGTATATAACTTTTATATCTTTTATAATGTTTTGAGATCATTACTAAAGCAGAGCACAGATAATATAGAGCTGATTCACAGTTCAAGAAAGGACTTTTATCCAAAAACAATGTACACAACAATGTACACTTTATTTTTACTACATCCACCATGTTTACTCATGTACACTGCAAATACTTTACTTATTACATTTAATGTAACTATTTATGAATGTATTACTAAATTCTTGCTTTTCATCTCACATTAATGGTTACCAACGATAAAGCATCGTACGTCTTAAATCTGCTTAGTAATGTGATACATAGAAAAAAAGTATTTATATACGTGATGAATTATACCATGGGCCCAATATGAAAGTGCATGCAAAATGAAACTACATAGACCTAAGGGTTTAATCTAATCAACTATCATACAAGAAGTTCCACAGTATGTTGGGTGTTGATAAGCTGGTACAGTTTCTTCATTGCAGATCATTGCTGGACATCATGTCAGTGAGCAGGACTAGTACTAAAAGGTTGATGATGCATGGTGTCATTTTCACTGAATAGTATAAATTCAGAACCTTGTATTTGTTGACCCCTGCTGTTCAAGAAATAAATAAATAAATAAATAAAAATGCTGCATGCACATGCAGTTACTCGTTATTTACATAATAGGCAAGTAGGATAAAATGAACCCTGTACAGGATTTCAAGTACAATCCCCTACTTAATCATGCCAGTGAATTTAGATGGTTCAGTCACAGAGAAATGGACTGAATGGACTGTGTAAACAGGGATTAGTAAACTGAAATTTACTAAACTGGATCTCTCTTTTTTTTTAGTGAATGTATAAACGACTTTCAAAACACTTTCAATACAAAAGTTTGTGTGAGCATCTGATAAAATGGCCTCTTGTGGAACCTGTTTGGTCCTGCACGCTCAGGTAGGGAGAGCTGCCAGCGTCGGAGATGGAAGAAAATAAGGGGGAGGCACTGCTCTGGGGGTTGCCAGATCGCTATTTTTAATCCGTGTTGCTTTACTTTTGCTCTCTTTAATTTGTGAATAGTTTTATACTCGTACATTCGATGCTTCTGTAAATGTTCCTGGGAGTAACTTGATTTCAGGATTGACTTTAAAGCGTGTTTGAGGTAACGAGTGGGGATTATGGTGCATTTGGCAACCCGGGTCTCCGTGGCTTTTCGCCTAGTTGATGAGCTGTTAGACACGTGGATGGATGGGGGGCTGTATCGTGCACTGAAATGGAAATTTGAGCATTGGGTCTGAACTCTGAACTGAACAATCCAGCGCTTTAAAAACCCTTTTTTTCTTTCCTAATTGACAGAAAAGTTGTCGTGTATTTATTTCGAAACACGAAATAGGAATAGGTACCTCATGGCAAGCTTGTGCACATCATCACCATCATCACACTTTCTTTCTTTCTGTTGTTCTTTTGTACAAGCGCACGTCCACGTGTATACAATAAGAGCACGTTAAATAAACATGTCACGTATGAGGGAACCCCCCCCCATTAATGATCTGTAATATTTTTGACGCACAAGTTTATTAATAGGGGTTGATGGGATATAAAGTAAAGGCATAGTGGCTGGACGCCACAGGTGGGTTGCTCTTTTATTGTTTGAGCAACTTGAGTTTCCTATTCTTTCACTTACACACACACACACACACAGAGAGAGAGAGAGAGAGAGAGAGAGAGAGAGAGAGAGAGAGAGAGAGAGAGAGAGATGCTTGGAGCAGCCTCGGTCCCCTTGGAGACTCCGGCAGGAGCGCAACACGTGATGAGAGAGAGACACCGAGCGAGAGCGAAAGAGAGAGAGAGAGCGAGAGAGCCGAAGAGGACGCGCGGTGAGAGAAGAGAAGAGAGGAGAGGAGAGGGGGAAGAAACCCCGAATTAAACTGAATATTTCCTCTCCTCCCACCCTGACACACCTCGTTCTCCTGCTGTGGAAGGATCCAGAAGAAGAGCAGGCCAGAAAACACGGAGTTAACGAACTTTTTGCACATCCTCGCGAAACGCCATTTTGATTCCTCTCCGGAACAGCTTTGCTCTCTCTCTCTCTCTCTCCTTCCCCCCCTCCTCTCTCTATCTCTATCTGTATCTCCTTCTCTCTTTCTCTCCCTCTTTCCTTCACCCATCATCACTCCCTCCTTTCACAACCTCACTCGCTCACCATCATCACCGCCATCATCATCATCATCACCACCATCATCATCCTCATCATGTCGCGACGAAAGCAGCTGAACCCCAACAAAGTTAAACGTAAGTTAACTTTTCTTTCTTTTGTACGCGCTGGTAATGTCGTGAAAGCTTTTTAACTGTTTTGGGGAGGGTTTGAGGTGTTGAATTGAGAAGGCAGAAAAGTTTATCTTGAGTTTCTCTCTCTCTCTTTCTCTCTCTCTCTCTCTCTCTCTCTCTCTCTCTCCTGTTTGGCTTCCTCGTTTCGCCGAGGACCTGATGCTCATCCGCAAACCAGTCTTTGACAATGATAAGCTGACACTTTGTACACATACCGAGTAATTTATTGACGCCGTGTGGAAACTTTGTATCCGTGTGGAAACTTTGTATCCGTGTGGAGGTCTGAAGGCAGGCTGAGTGCTGAGTGCTGAGTGCGGAGGGCTAACCACCACCACCACCACCACCGCCGCTGCTGCTGCTAACTCCCCACCTCACCGGAGCATCCGTATCTCCGTGCGCCTTTGCACTTTGATCCCACACTTTCATTACGATCATTTTATCCATTTTCTTATTACTTCACCTTACCAACCTTTATAAACGTTCACCTATCCGCACTGCCACTGACCCATCTATCCAAAGGGTTCCTCTTTATGCTTTAAAAACCATTTTGTCGAAGTTTGGACGTCAGGTCGCTTTATTTTTATTTATTTATTTTTATTTATTTATTTATATTTTTTAACATTTCTAATAAATATATAGGCGTTTAACACTTTAATGCTGGAGTATGAAATTTCATGTCATAACACGACTCTTTTTTTTTATTTATTTTTGGATGTCACAAGTTATTATTATGATTATAGCTGGTTTAAAGGAATGGATGAGGTCGTGCTCTAAATCGCACCCTAGCGCACTAAGTAGCGCGTCCTTCCTAGATGGCGTCCTGCCCAGACGTAGAGAACTTATTCAGTCGAGTTGTGTGCGGTTTAGGACGTGGCCTGTGGTCTCTGGGGAAACGGCATCGCCTGAGCTAAATTCGGGATGCCTGGTTGCTAAGTGTGGAATATTTGCGGTGTTTGAAAGCGCTACTGCTGGCGATGGAGATTAGGCGATGTTGTAAGGTTTTACTGGTGAAACCGGTCGTTTAGTTGGCCATTCTGGGAGGAGGAGGAGGGAGGAGGAGGACAGATCCGGATGAGCAGTTCACATTCCATTACGAAATTCAACACTGCATGAGAGAGCAGGCCTGTAGCAGAAGTGCGCACACGTTATGCATACAGCAAGCACACCATGAGCGCGTTTTGTGTTTTCTTCCCAAGTTCTGCTCATTTAGTCTCCCTGCATGCTATATTGTAATGTTTTCCCTGCTCCAACACACCTGACTCAACAGATCAGCTCATTCCTGGAGGCTCCAGTGAGGTTAAAGTGTGTGTGTGTGTGTGAGAGAGAGATCAGCATGTGCATCAGGACATCTATTACTCTTATGAGTCGGAATGAAATAATCCTTTGTGTTTACACTAAACATAATTTAAGAAAGCTAAAAAAAAACTTTGGATGAGGAGGAAAAGCGTATCAAACTTAGAGAAACTGTGAACATTCTGATAATACTGAGAACAGTTGCTTAGTAAATAAATCGCTCCTTATATAAAATTATAAGTAGTATGGTCTAAATATGTCACATATGTTTCTTTATCTCCGATGGAAAAATGAACTTTTCGGTTCACTGCATGTATTCCTCGCTGCACTCACACGGACCTCACCAGAGTTCGCTTGGAAGCCAACTGAGAGTTTCGCTCAGACACTCCCGGACTGGTTCTGTCTGCCGTGTTGTCACCTGTCCAAACTTACTCATCCAAAGAAGAAATCGCACCACGTGTTGATGGTTTTAGACTCACTAAACGCTGCATATGTATGTCCCAAGAAGTGCAAATGTGCAATAACGAGATGCATAACTCTATAGGATGGAGTGCAGCACCTCTCAGATACTCAAATTCTCAAACTGAAAACGGTAATTGAGAGGCTGAAAGGGAAGGGTCTAGCTGTGTAATCCACACCCTCAAGTGTGTTGGGATCCCGATCGATGCGGCACTCTTGGATAATGCTAAATGTTTTGTGTAAATTACGTTTTGTTGTTGCTGTTTTCTTCTAAATAAACCATGTTGATTTGGAGGAACTGCAGCAGCGATCAAGTGAGGACATGCAAATTTGAACTGAAGTGACAGGACTAAGAGCCTGTACTCTAGTTCCTGTATTACAAAAAACAAACTGCGATGGGAAACAATAGGTGCCGAATGAATCAAATTAAAACGAAACCAGTCCTCCAGATCTAGCCTTGATGCAGAGAAGTGTACCTTTGATTGCAGTTGTTTGCGATCACGGTGGCCTCCGGGGCCGTTAAACTAGTCTAGATAACAGCTTTTTGTTGTTGTTAAACTTCAGCTGTTTTCATCCCATAGAATATTTTTTTGCTTTTTTTTTCGTTGCTGCCTGGGTGCTGCTGGCTCTCCGTTTTTATCATTGTGAGCTGTGTTTGGGTGTGCAGGCCTAGGCTGGATGTGGCCTGCTCCATTGTGAGGTCTGTTGACAAAATATACAAATCACATGTTTCTGCTGAGAGGAACAATACCGCCGGAGCCGAGTGAGAGTTCAACTCGAAATCCTCCTATACGCATCCTTGGATACGCCATTAAGAGAGGGCGAGAATGAACTTGTAAATATGTATGGTAAGCTTTCGGTGCACAGGTGATGCTAAGATGACGCGTGTTCATTAACTAAAACCTGCAGGACAAATATGTAAGCCGAGGTACAGACAGCTGTCACAAAAAAAGTGTATATACACACGCCGGGATTTCTTCTCAAAGACAAACGTGTTTATGTAGTTATAGTGTGTGAGAGATCTCTAAAGGATCTCCGTTTCTGTTTAGACTAGTTAATTAAATACACCTCTTCCCTGTAGGGATTCAGAATTACCCAGGGTACAGGCATTAGCAATTCCTAATTCATTTAAAGTAAAATCCCCAGACGCCCAGCCTGCTTAACCATCCCTCCCGCCCCACCCCCACCCCCCTTTTTTTAAGGCAGCTAAACAATTGCTGGGTATCACTTTGCATCTGGTTATTACATAGAGCACAGGATTTACATGGACTGTTTGCTTTGTTATTCATTACTTTTTTTTTTTTTTGCATCTGAAAACAAGTTCAGTTTTTGCACCTTGTGAAGAGTGCTTTGTCAGGCTGATTATTTTATAAAAAAAAAAAAGAAAAAAAAGAAACAAGATTACAATGATCTCAACGAAACCTAGAAACGAATCTGAGAGTTTCAGATAGTATATCTCCTCTCTTTAGGGTTTCGGCATGTCTCTTCTGATTCAGAAGGTCCTGCGTTGCCCCCGGGGTATTGATGAGCTGGCCCTTTGGCTCCCAGGCTATATTTATCTTGCCTTTTTTAGATAAGATTATATTCCTTCTCACTGACGGCGTAGAGCGGATGCAGGGACTGAACTTGTAGGAGAACATGGGTTGGGATGGGATGGGATGGCGCATAAATCAAAAGTAGACACTACTGAGTTTTACTGATGAAGTAAACCATAAACATATGAGAAGTGAAGTTGGTTTGATTCTTGATTTTATGTTTAAAATTCAAAGAGTCATGCAAGCTGTTAGAAGAAACGCCGTAGTCCAATTGGTGATTAATTGCTTGTTGTCGAAGCCATTTGAACGCACACATAACAATAGATTAACGCATACGTCCATCTGACGTAGCCTGTTGCTGAACGGAAAAGCTGATTAATTTGTGTACTGTATGAAACCTGTGAAATAAGCATGCCAGATATGCAGTGCATGCTTTTAGGAGAGGCTAATAACAAGCCTTGTTGGGAAGACAGTCGTGAATGAGGATGAAGTAGTGAAATAGGGAATGTGAGCTGGAAAATAAAAATGTGCTGCAGCGAGGTTTGTGGTTAAGCCACTCTGGGGGTCGTCACAAGAATAGTGCTAGACACAGACATTATGGCCATGGCTATATTTGTGGTTGTCTCTCATGGCTTCTTGTGGCCTGCACTTAATCAGTGTTAACGTATAAATCGGGCCGCTTCACGGCTGGCTTTCTCAATAACTCTTATTGTTATTAGTCTAGAAGCCGGGTTTCATTTTGATGATATTTCTAACCAAGTCTGTTTAATTGTGGCGCCAAAGCAACACGTTTAACTGAAACCGTGGCCTGTTTGAACACGTCGAACATGTTGTGCCACAGTTGCTTGCTTCGATGCAACGTAATTTTTTTTCTTATTCTGTTTTTTCATTAAACTCTCTCAATAGCCACAATCTGAAGTGCAAAGCATCTTGTTTTGAGGAACTGTATGCAGAAAACCTTTCATTATGACCGTGACCTAATCATCTGCCGTTGAGCAGTCAGCAGACTGAACTGATGTGCTCATCTCGATGGCTCATCAGCTTAGTTTTTGACGACCTGGTCACAAAAGCCTACGTGTCAGTTAGGCTCACCTCCTCCTCCTGCTCTCCTCCTCCTCCTCCTTCTAGTCCTCCTCCTCCTCCTCCAGCATGTCGTGCCTCTATCACCTTTCCTTAACAACCCCCTTCAGCTCCAACAGGCAAATAGAGCAGGTATTTACTGTGGGTCCAAAGTCTAACTTGAGGCTTGTCACTGATGTGAAAGAATGCCAGCATGGAAGAGAGAACAGAGCAGGAAAGAACAAAAGATAGGAGAGAGAAAAAACAAGCGAAGAAGAAAAACTATATGCAGAGTAGAGAAGAGGGTCGTCAGGAAGTGAAACTGCCTCTTAACTGAGGTGGACAGGGAAGTGATGGAGGAAGTGGAAGAACAATAGCGTTAAAGCAGTCGGCCCTTGATCATTCAGCCATGTCCTTTGCACATGGCTTATACTACAGCTATTTTTTGCCCCCCTCTCTCTTATTTCACTCAGACGGCTAAATAGTGTCGAGAGTGATGGGAGAAAAAGACCGAGCTAAATGGAGAGCGTATTAACGACAGCCTCTTTTGCTGCCTCCTCTTTCTGTCTCTGTTCTGTATCGGTCTCTCTTTCTCTTCGAAAAACTCTCCCTCGCTCTGTCTGTCTTCTCTGGAGCCTGTAGCTCTCCCTCCCTGCCTGGCTTTCTTGCTGACTAAACAGTTTTGTCAGCTGGCAGTTGTGCGCAGGCTGAGGATTTGTGATAGCTTCTGGAGGTTGGAGCGAGGGGGAGGGGTGGTACTCCCAGGCAGCACTTGTTGCTCAGTGGAACCGAGAGAACGACAGAGGGAGGGAGTAAAAGGGTGGGAAGAAGGGAGGAATAGAGAGAGACAGAGGGAGGCTGCAGGAAGCAAGGGGAAAAAAGCGGCAGCAACAGCATCGCGCAGACAGTTTCTGCGAGACCGAGAGAGCCGGAATGCAAATGTTGCACGCCTTTATTGCACGTATCTTTTTACAGCCAGATTGTTCTGACCGCAATCAAAGTTATATAGTTTTACTGGAGTAGACAGACTTCATTTTGTTTTGTCATTCCAGCCCACTGAAGCTCTATATGTCTGTAAGTTTACCCCTATAGGGGTTACAGTACCATGGTTCACATATAAAGACATATTAGTACTGTGTGTAAACAGAACTAATCTGGACTGGGTCATCCTGAGTGTCAAGGAGGATGAGCTGCCCTCATGACACCATACCTGAGATCCATAGTGCATGCTGGGAAGAGATGTGGGTCAGCTGATGTTATGGTATCTTGAGAAGATTGGTCTGGAGTTTTTTTTTCCCCCCCCAAACTTAGCACGGGTGTATTTTTAAAGCTCTTTGTGGTTACGTTCTGTTGCAAAATACATAATTATAAGGGTGGGCTTTTGGCGTTGCTGTCTTGTGGTAACCCCACTGTCTCACAGCCGTGTTTTTTTCGTTACCTTTTCAGTGCCCTAGGTGCTCTGTGTACACCCACATGCACAATGTCCTGCCTCCCCACTCATGCCGGGCTGAAAAGGTACCATTGTTTGTTCTGCAAACACGGGACACACCTTGTCTCTACGGAGACCGGAGCGCATGCCCCTACTGTTGCTGCTCCTTTGGTTTGTAAAAAAGATGAGACGCACAATATTTGCAGCCTCTCGGGGAACACCATTGTTTCTCCCTGAAAGAAATCATCCCCTAGTCAGTGGTAAAGCTGTGGGGGAGGATGGGTAAGGGTGGGGTCCATCAGCAGTACCTGAAATGGAGGTGGAGGCCCGGAGATAGGCGCTGAAGAATGGGATTGGGGCTTGCTGATGGGGAGGGGGACTAAGGAATTTGACACTCTGGAACTACAGCTGCACTTCGATTTTAACAAAAGTCTTGCTAAATGGCACTATAGGACAAGGAACTGTTAAATATGCTGTGTCTTAGCTTTTCAGAAACAATCCAGAAAAAGACATTCTGAGAATTTGCCATGTCATGGCATGTTGGTCACGTTTTTTAAAACTTTATCAGCATGTTGCTGCTTCAGCCAAAAAAACTTTGTTCCTATTAAAGATTTTACAGCCGAACAGTACAAACAAGATGTTCGCTGTCATGTTCAATACAGAGTAACAGGGATGGGATTTCCAGTTCAGTTTATCTTTGTTAAATATGTGTCAGCATGGTCTTGCAAATATAAAGCAGTGGCTAAGCTATGGGCCGGGAATGACTGTTATCTGGACGCCACACCCAAGCCCAACTTGCATCTCAGACTACAGCAACAGCTTCTTGCTTAGTCCAAATGAATATATAGACTATATACAGAGCTTCATGCCTTCGTGTCATGTCGTTGCAAAGCAAATAAAAAAACAAAACCCCCACAGTGTCTGGCCAAGCAATTTGACAGAAGACTGAGAAACCCACCCAGCCATGTGTTGGTATATAAGCATTAGAAAGATGGTGGACACAGATGCAGCCAGTAGTGTTTCCAAAATAAATGCTCTACAGTGATGCAGCCTGAACTGGTGAAGAGGTCGGGGTGGGGATTGGGCTATTTCAGGGTTGTGTGTCTAGGCCTAAATTTGGGTTGCGGTTATGTGGGGGCAGGTAAAGCATAAAGATGTGCCTGGCCCACTAGAGTAGGGTTAATGGTACACTGTCACCCTCCCTTGAGAAACAAGGAGTCAATGGGCCTGGCTTTGCTGCCACACCTCTAAGGAAGGAAACACAAAAGGGAGTGATTTAGACTCTTTATTCTGCGTGAAACCTGGCCTCTTGATCGGGATCTGAGCACATAAAGAACGACCACAAGCCCTGCCCAGCTCAACACCTATTCCATATCAGTAATTCACACTTATCAAAAGAGGCCTACCTGAACAACATGGTCTTGTTCGAGCCGAGCTCCCAGCGCCCTACCTTTCACACACTTGCTCGCTTGTACCCGATTTATTAGGTTCCTTACACTATAAGTAATCTAACTCCAACCTTGTAATCTTGTTTTTATCAGCTCCAGAGTTGTGCACAGAATATTTTATGATGTCGCGGGTAAGAAAGTACACGCAAACGCAATAAGGTCCGACTTGTCCGTGCCTGCAGTCTAGATTACAAAAGGGATGAGCTGTAACCGCCATTTCTCAAAACAGTTTCAGCTGAGGCTTAGTCATCAGGAAGTCGGTTGGTCACTTTGCTTTTCTCCATCACACTTTGCCCTGTGACCCCAGCATCAAGCAGACCATTTCTTTTAAAGGAGTGTTATCATTAACCACTCGGTTAGGCCTCGACTTGTGAACTTTGGTACTGAGTATCAGAAAAAAAAAACTAGAGCAAAGATGGTCATAAAGTTCAGGAAAAAAGAGACGAGATAAGTAGTTGTTGATGGGCTCATAAGTAGGAAGCTGGGTCAAGGGTTCTTTAAACAGTTTTTTCCTGTGTCTTGTTTATAGTTAGTATTTAAGTGACTTGTTAAAATTGTTGTATTGCTTTATTCTTCTTTGCTTACTAAGAGTCGATGTACTGAATCTGTCTTTTTAACACCGTGACCACGGTTAGGACAAACAGGGTATTGTCACTGAAATTTATGAACGATTAAAGACCACTGAGATTAAAATATAACCGTGTCCTACCCATTTGCTTACTACGACGGAAGTAAATGAATGAATTGAGAGACCAGAGAGGAATAGAAATGATCTAAGCTTGTGGCGTCATGTACCAATTTGAAAAAAAGTCTAACGATTGGCACACAGTTTCAGCATGTGGCTGGAGTTGCATGATTGGATGGTAATACTGTGGCTCTTCTACTTCCAGAAGCTTTCTTCTTGTTTTAGACAGATCTGAGTTCAAATAATAAACACGACCACCGATTCAGACCGGACGTTGGTCAGTGGTGTTTCGTCTTTGGGCTTGTTTCTGCTGTCTGCATCTTCTTATCTTTTTAGGAAAGTCACTTAACATCTCAACAACTAGCATCAGCAGTCCAACACAGCAAAGCCTCAGGGAGGGGTTGTGGCACTAGTTGATGACCAAGACCCTAGACATGTTTCATGGTAATCTCAGGAGTATGCAATTAGTTCTGGACATCCATGTGTGTTTGTAGGGTTGTGGTTTCCTCCATTCATTTCATCCCTTGGTAAGGAAATGGCTTTTCCCACCAGACTGCAAGTCTTTCAGATGTTTGCTGGGCAGGAAATGGTGGATGCTGGCTGTTGTTTCAGCATTTCATAATTACCTCTACATGCAGAGAAATGCAGGCAAGGAATGAATGCAGAATGTCTTCTGGTCTGTGAGAAGTTTGTTTCAGTGGACAAAGACCATCTCACTAACCCAAAGTCAGCCAGTGATATATGCTGCCTTCCTGCATCTCCAGTCCTGCATTAAAACGTTTTCATTCTCTCAAGGCTTCACTGTGTTGAGAGTTGTAACCCACCCACCAATCTGTACCCAGGCTGGTGCTGCCTAACATCTGATGGAACTCTCTTTATCACCCTGTTGGCAAAACATTGTGGGGGCCCATACAGATGGAAATGAGGTCTTTACAGTCCCACAGCCGAAATGCTACTGCCCTAACGCCTCCACAGAGTGCCATGGGAGTACAAAAGGGACCAGTTTGTCATGACCCCAACCCGTGACTGCTGCGATGCTGAACGACAGAGATCTTGATGTTCCTCTTTCGGCGTTTTCTTCCTGTACATTCTTTCATGTTGATATCAGTCATGTTTCGCTAATGTACATTTGTTGCAGTCGTCTTCTGTCATTTGAATGAGTTAATAGCTCATCAATACCACTTAATTAACGTTGCACTAGTAACACTGCAATGAAAAACACAGTCCCCTGATTCTGCTTTTGTACCTTAATGGTCTCATGTTTGTTGCTCACGCTAGCTGCAAGGCACTGTAAAGATTTCTTCACTGAGGGGTGTTCATTCTCTTTGCACAGTGTACAGGAAATTTTGACGATGATGAAATTGGGGATGTGTATACACGGTTTTTGTGACCGCCACCACATTGCATTACGAGCATCTCATTCAAAAGCATTGCATATCATCATGTAAAAGTAAATAGATAACCAGCACATTTTTTAAAAATGCTCTCTGAAGTTCCAGAGCTTCCAGCCCCCTATTTCAGATGAATTACTCCCTTGTAAGAGCATGTCCTCAGGCAGAGGCCTATGTACAGAGATAGAGAGAGAGAGAGAGAGAGAGAGAGACTAGCACAGTGACTATGGAGTGTAAAAGAAAAAAACAATGTGACTCTTATTTCAGCCAGAGGAGAGGAGGGGAGAGCAGAGTATGCGATGTGATGCTTCAGTGTAACCGAGAAGTTTCAGCATGCCTGCATATCCCCCGAGTTTGATGGATAACCCCTACTGCGAGGGCTGGTCTGCCTGTCAGTCAAAGTACATTGCCATAGCAAACAGCTGGCTACGCAGCCTCTCATTGGCTGATGGATAGTCATGTGATTTGGTTTTAGGGGGTAGGTCCTGAAAGGTAGGTGGGTGAGAGCTTTCACAAAAACAGTTGGCTGATGTTATGGCCTTGTACTTTGGCCTCCATCCTCACTTTGCAGTTTAGGTCATATAACATCAGAGCAGGAGCCAAAATGTTGTTAAGGGAGGGAACGGGGGAGAAAACGAGGACGAGACGTAGAGGTGTGTACAATGACTCATGTGGAGGCGCAGATAACATTGCAGTTGTTCTGGTATTACAAGGACAGGTGTTGACTAAGTACAGTGCCATCTAGTTGCTGAATGAGTACCTTTTTCTCTTCTCCCAAGTGGCTGCCTTCTTCAGTAGAAGGGGAAAAAAGGTCTTGCAGGCCACAAATCGTGTGTGTGAGAGTGTGTGAGGGAGAGAGAGACAGACATTGGGATAGCCTCAGTCTCAGTCCAGATGAAGGGTGTATTCTTCTTGCTTTCACAAAGAGCTCCATTATAGCATGCTGTAAGAGGCGTATCTGCCCAGTGCGCCATTAAAACCCCCCTCCAGCGGTTTTCCTCCGTCTCCCAAACATACAAGGTGGAACCCACAGAAGCCCAGCAGCACAGCTCTACAACCTCCACCACTACTGGTAGTAGTCTGGGCATCATGACACCATGAAGGTGTATGGTAGAAAGTCAGGAGACGTTTGTTGGGATCATCGTGTCTAAACCCTGTCTAACATTCATTACAGAACAACTTTTAAAGAGTTTTCCAAACAAACAAAAAAAAGGTTAGAGAAAATAATCTAGCACACACAGCACACACAATCAGACAGTCTCTTCCCAGATTGTTATTGCAGATTTCTTGACACCTACTACTTTGAGTTTATTTTAATAAGGTGTCAAGAGACACAGCTATTTGTTTAGGTATAGCATCATTATCCATAGTTAGTACAGATTCAGCAGAAAATGAAAACAAGGATGGCTGTATTTTTAGTCAACCTAGCTATTTCCTTTGAAGAGCAGAGACCTTTGAATCTATTGAATGTCTTTGAGATCTGCAGCTCAGGGAGCACGTTGTGTGTTCGGGGCATATTGGGGATCTGTTCACATCGACATGTAATGGCTTGTCAGCTTAACGGGCCTGAAAAGCCCTTCGAGCACCCGATCCCTCCCTTCATCGTTTTCTTTTCAGGTGTAGGGAGGCTTTTGGGTTTTACCTCATGAAACCAGCAGCCACGCCTTAACCTTGCTTGAAAAAGAGATTATCCTAAGCATCTTTAGACCTTTAGTTTCCAGGGCCATAAAGACAGAGATACAGCTGTGAGCTCAACGTCAGGATGACTTACCCAGAGCTGCTCTTGGACTACTACATCTTATAAAGCTCTGGTCAGCACCTGATGTGTAAAAAAAACCAGCAAATGTCCTAGCTTCTCTGTGCCATGTTGGAGTGGGAATGTAGTATTCACGCTCACCTAGTCATCATTCACACCTTTATTGACACTGCCAGTCACTGTAAACTTTCTGTGTGAGTCTGTAATTTTTTTTTTTCACAGAGTTGATGTCATTTGGAGAGTAATTATGCCCAGAATCAGTCAATACTGCCAAAGGATTAGCTTCAGAATTACATTTCAGCACTAAATCTGTAATGCGTCATCTCACAAAAGTGTTACAGCTTTATAATCGTCCATCGTTGAATGAGTAGTTTCAAAATGTCAGCGCCAAGGTACTAGTTCCAAGGACATGACCATCTCCATGCTGTGGGATAGAGATGGCCAATATAACATGAGAAATACAGGGGTTAGACAATGAAACTGGAACACCTGTCATTTTAGACCACAATAATTTATTAGTATGGTGTAGGGCCTCC
>JAOVVG010000047.1:8611177-8626515 GCA_028566375.1 Leptodoras nelsoni | reverse complement strand
GTCTAGGGTTGTTCCTGCCTTGCGTCCTATGCTGCCGGCTAGGCACCGGCTCTCCCGTGACCCTGAGAAGGAATAAGCGGTCAAGAAAATGAATGAATGAATGAATTTTGCCACTAGACTTTTCATTCCTGACATTATCTGAGATCTTTAACTGCCCTTTATGCAGGAATTTAAAAAAATTACATTCTACAATAGTAGTGAGGCAGCTAAATGTAGAACACGAGATCTTAAAGAGAATAGTTCAGAGCTTTTTTTGCCCATTTGTCTCAGTACACAAGTACGATTTGAATAGTAGGCAAAGAGTAAAACTGAAAGCAAGTACTGTTGTTTTGTGGTCTGTCTATCTCAGGCTTCTCTTTCTTTTTTGAGAAATGAAAACAGGCGTATCATGCAGTTTGGAATTGGATGTGTTAATTTGGTATGAATCAGCATGCGTTAATCAGCGTACACAGAACGCACACAGAGGACCTGCTCAGCTCAGGCACGGCTATAAAATATAATGATTAGCTTGAGGCCTTGCCTCTTTTGAATCCTGTTAGGTTACTGATCTGTGATTGCGAGTCTCCATAGCTAGGTAGTTGTTTTAACTGGTACAGCAGAGCAGCAGTACATCTCATCATGTAGAGTAAAACGGATTTGTATATTTTATTACGGACAAATTTAGAAATAAACATTTCAACTAAACAAGCATTTTAGAACGGAAGCTTCTTTTAAGGAAGTGGACCATTCTAAGTGGACCAAGTTTTTATTTAAGACCAGTGGTTTTATGTGTTCCTTCTAATCCTGAACTCGTCCTGCAACTTTAGTGGAAATGAGTGACCAGGAAAGCTGATTGGGAGAAATGTTGGACACAACTTCGGCCACTGAACTATTTATTTTTGGAGATACTGACTGTGTATCATTTTCTGTTGGGTTCCCCTGATTTTCACAGGACTTCATCTCTGTGGGTTCGTCTGCAATTAGAGAAAATCTGAAGTGTTTGTGCCCTTGATTGTGTGCATGCATTGTATGATTCCTGAGTTGTGTGCATGTGTGATGGTATGATGTGCAACCTGGATGTGGCCTTGTGGGAGTGCAGTAAGAGTCGAGCAGGGCTACACACCGATCTCAGAGTTAATGATTTGCTCTACTGTCAACATCAGTGGGAGGGAGCACAGGGTGTTGGGTTACAATGATCTGTCACTCAAGGTGAAAGAGGAACACACACATCCACATACACACACTCAGCTTACTTTTAAGATGCTTGTTCACACAAACATTCACACAAACGCACCTTTAACTTGAATGCAGACAACACAGAATAGGACAGTTCCTTACAGCTGAAACTCAAACTAGCAGTGCAGTAAGAGTGTTTCAGTCTGACTTTGCGTTGATGAATAAAATATCTGGATTCTGTTTTGTAGGCTCGTACCGTCCCATAGAACAGCAGCCACACAAGTGGATGAGAGCCCAGATCATTATACTCTCTTATTTATCTAACTGGGTATTTATTTAGGCCAGAATCTTATACATACAGCAAGGATCAATGAAACAGTCAAGGGCAGAACACAAGGCCACCAGATGGGATTTTACCCACACTCCCTTCTGTTTTTAGCACAGGCAGACCAAAACAGACATGGGGGCACTCCTGTACAATCCTGGAACTGTATGTTATACAGCCATGGTTAGATTTGAAATTTGTTCTGAATTTAGTGTCTGTCAGACAGAGGCCTGTAGCCTGCGTCTTAATTTAATGTTATAATGATGGCATTATTGCAAGGCCATTGACCTACCTTCATTGTGTGACCTGCACCTGTCATGTTTATGGTGTGTGTGTGTGTGTGTGTATGTATGTATGTATGTATATAAAATGTGTGTCTGTGTGTGTTTTAGGATACCAAGGATGACACCTCATCTCTCATCTGCCCACTGTGTGACAAAAATTGTCAATCTCAGCACCAACTTACGATGCATATTCGCCAGGTAAAACACACACATACACACACACATGTTTGTACTGCTATACATGTGAGGACTTTCCATTGACATAATTATTACAGTAGCTAATTAATGCTAACCCTAAGCTTAACCTCAATAATAAACAAGCAACTTTTGGGCTATTTTTTTTTATTTATTTTAAATTGTCCTAAAAGTACAAAAAAAACCCACACTTTCCGTATGGAGTCAAAAAAATTTCCCACAATGTCAAAAATACCAGTTTCCTTGCCATGTAGGAATATTTAGTCCCCACAAAGATGGTATATACACACGTATATGTACACACACACACACACACACACACATTTTAAGTCACCATCAGTATTCAACTACATTAGTGATTATAAAGAAGCCTCTTTCTTTCTTTCTTTTGTTCTTTCTTTCTTCCTTTCTTTTCTCTTCAGCATAACTCGGATACTGGAACGCCAGATCACTCATGCAGTATCTGTGGAAAGTGCCTGAGCTCGGCCAGCTCTCTGGACCGCCACATGTTGGTGCACAGCGGTGAGAGGCCGTACAAATGCTCTGTGTGCGGCCAGACCTTCACCACCAACGGCAACATGCACAGGTCAGAGACATAGCAATCTCTTTCGGTTTTTGTTTAGCAAGTTGGCAGGATGGCTACCCCAGCACTCCTCTCAGGGCGTTTGAGGCCGCTGTGTGAGGCCTTCAGAGATGATGTGTCTGTTATTGCTTCACAACAATGAGAAGATGATTCATCAGGAACGGAATCAAATATGCTGTTTTACAGGTTGTGAACGTTTAACATGCAATATGCAAAATGATGACAAAGTTTGGCCTGGAATGTGTCCTGGAAATGCACAATAATACTGGTGTCTTCAAATCTTTTATTTACATAATTAATTAATTTACTCATCATTTGTTACCACATATCTGTGTTCGGTTGATATCGGTGATTTCTGTGTTTAGGTTTTTGATTTCAGACCAAAAGACTTTAGTGAGAATGTTTTAGCTTCTGTGCATTCTCACACACTCCTCAAATGTGTTTTACTGGTCTGAAACCAGCTCAATCTAACTAGAAATATAACCTCCGCCAAGGCAAGTCTTTTTTAACGATGGGTTTGCACATGTGCGACAAACCCAGTTTATTTTTTGCCTGATCTTTCAAAAGAAATGCGCCTATCCACGCCATGACTCGGACCCACTCCAAAATGTAATGGGTTCTTCCTTGGAGGTTTCAAGTCACTGGGCCTGTAGTCTTTCCCGTAATCCTGCTGACAGACAAACCAACCACACTGAACACACAAGCTCCTTGGCAGAGGTACCAAACCACTTAGATTCTAGGACTATTAAGTGAGAAAACACCATTTAAGACCATTTTGATCCAAGATGGCTCCCACAGTATTTTATAGATGTTGAAGACTGAGAAGCTACTGACAAAAACAGTTCCCTAAAAAACAGGTTTGCGTTGATGGGAAACTCTGAAACAGTTTTGCGATGGATCCAAGAGCACTCGTCTGAACAGTGCTACTGAGTATTTGTACAGGTGACTCATCTGCAGTGGTTAAGCAGGAGTTTGAGTGTGCTTGTGTGTTTGACAAAGAGAGAGTGAGACAGGGATGTGAGTGAGTGAACTGGACCATCCAGACAGACACCTGTGGCTTTCTGCCTCATGCTTAGGCTCCCAACAATGAGGTCTAATCCCAAGATTAGCAATGACTGTGTATCCTGGAGGATTCAGCATTTGTACGTGTTTTATGTGTGAGAGAGAGAGAGAGAGAGACAGAGACATCTCCCACTCTGATGCAAGATTCTTAGTGGCTGACATTTTCTAGCTCCTGTCTGAAGGCACGTGACAAGTCAGGGCTGGTTTATACTTCTCCGTTGAAACGGTTTTGCATTGGGACGTGGGGGGTGGGGGTGGGGTGTAAGCGTGTGTAACCGTGCCTACAGTGCTACATCGAGCAGACCAAGGCGAACGCCGATTGGTTGCAGTACAAAGGCATGGCCCTTTTTTAGCATATCAAAGATTCAGAGTAATATTGCTTATTTCAATTCGGTTCAATTCAATTGAAAGACATTGTTGATGTTGGCAAGGAAAAACCCCCCGAGATGTTTTATGAAAAGGAAATCCCATCCTCATTTGGGTGACACCGGATAGAGCGATAATAATGAATCCCTTCTATAACTGTGTGCTTTGTAATAAAAAATCTGAACAGGAATGTTTGGCAAAACTTTAAAAAAAGAAGGCTGTACTCTTCAGAGATGGCATGCAGTATCCAGGGGGGCGGGGCTTATTATATCATTTATTTTAGTATCCAATATCTACAGTTGACTTGCTCATCATTTAGTGTGGAGAAAATCTGAATAATCCCAAACTGTTCCATGTCTGGCCTAATTTAATACCTAATAATATGATATCCATGATTCAGAACCAAACAGCTGTTCCTGCTCCTCCGTTCGTTCTTCAGTGAAATTGCGGAATGGTTTTTTTTTTCCTGTTTTCCGCCCCCTAGTGGACACGTTAATGTCAGACACAAGCGGGGACCATTCGTGCACGACAGCTTCACGTGTTCGCAAATACACGGACGCATAGAGATAGTGCAAAGAGATAACGATCTGAAATTCCTTATCCCTAATGCTGGTTCAGCGGAGCTGCAGCGCTAAGTGCTTCAGCTTCCTCACTTGTCTAACACAGCTAATTGGCTGTTGAAAGGCTTTCATTAGCTAATGAGGTTAGTCAGGAATGGTTGAGTAGGGGAATGTATAAACCGTGTACACTGTGTGTGTGTATGTGGGGGGGGGGGGGGGTGCATCTCTTAGAGATGGAAGTGGAAATATCTGGTTGATTACTTTGATACAGAGTAGAATAATTTGAGCGAATCGGTGAATATGTGCACAAAGGAATGTGTGCCACGTGCAGAGGAATTGGATAGAAAAGCTATTTAGATATTATTTATAAACACTGAAGTACCAGAAAAACTGGTACACAGCAATGCCACCTACGCACGTCACCGGTTGTGTCCGGCAGTGTGCATATAAAGCTTTTATAGCCACGGCAAGTTGTCACGATTTTGCGATTTTCAATACGATTTAAAAGTGAGATGGGTCAATAGCGTTTCGGACATAGAAGCAGAGTTTGGATTTTCACACGTGAGCCTTTCAAGGGTGTACATGAATTCCGGTGAAACCTCAAACTTATGTAAGCAGCGTGGCTGTAAAAGGACTCAGGGTGAACGTGAGCAGCATCGGCTAGCAAGAATCGTTTCACGTGATAGGCGTACAACACTGCCTCATGTAACATCAGAGTTCAATGCTGGGGCTTCAACAAACATCAGTGTGAGGACTGGGTAACGTTCCCTCCAAGATCCTGTGGAGAAACATGAAGTATTAACTGGTATACCAGTTTTTCTGGTACTTCACTATATAACGGTTGTATAACGCATCTTTGTTAATTGTTAGAACAGTATTGGCTTTTTGTTGTACTGTTTTGACAAGTTGATGCAGACCAAAATGTATTCTTGACAACAGTTTAAAATATGCTATTGTTTTAAAATATGCTTTATATATATATATATATATCGTTTAATGTATTTTTTAACACATCCGAGAAAGGATTAAAAAAATTATATATATATATATATATATATGTATATATATATATATAACATAAATACAATCTATATTCAGTTCAGCTTCATTTGTAATGAACTTGTAATGTCTCCCAAGGCAGCTTTACAAATATTCAACACCATAAAGCACTTTAAGTACGTGTCACTGGGTTTCTGTGTTGTAATGAATTCAGTGCTATTCACTATTCAACTCATAAAACATGCTTATATATATATATATATATATCAGGAAATCCTAAACAACAATAAATAAATAATATATATATCAGGAAATCCTAAACAACAATAAATAAATAATAGGACATGCTGTATATATTTATAGGGATTTTGTGATGCTTCACAACACTTTTTTTTGCTGAGAGTTAATAACTATAATAATTATAATTAGCATCATCCATTTTTTTTAAACACAAAGCTGATCTTTAATTCCTGATTCCATCTTTCTTAGTAATTTGTGCTGAATGCTGATGCCTCGCCCTGATGCTGCACCGCCACCCTGCCTGCATGGGTTACACATGACGAGTGTGCCACTCAGATAGTAGTTGGGCGTTGGTCCATGTATGTATTTGTGTGTGTTGAGGTACTTGTGAATGTGCACAGCACAGGACAGAGACAGTTTATTGTGAAAGAAGGATTGTGCGCAGGAAACGGACGTCTTTGAAGCGCTTCCCTCTCCGTTGTTTCACATGTGGTATCTTCTACCACCAGGCCGAGGTGGTGGAGGGGCAAGCACCAACATCCTCCCTGAGGCTCTGGGGCTGGTGGAGGAAGGGGGTTGAAAGATGGGGTTTTGAGAGAGAAAGAAAAAGAGAGAGAGAGAGTGAGTGAGAGTACCCCCAACAGTTTTCACCTGAATGTACACTGAAAAAGAGAAATATGAACCTGGCTTTCAGCGTGAGGCTGTTAATCAGACAAGAGCTGCCGAGAGTTATGCTTACTGATGAGTGATGAGTTGAGAAACTGGTCTGTTTGCCTCCCTTTACTGTGTTTTTGTTTCACGGTGCGTTTGTTTGGCTGTAAGAATGTAATCTTCCTCCCTGTTCTTACTCATAGTCTGATCTGGTTCAACAGTACTGTTTTATTTATAATGTATATGAGTGAACTCTGGGAGAAGTTCATGTAAAAGTGTACACAAGTCAAAAGTTTTCATGCTGTTGTAAGCCATGATGCACACAGAAGTTGTCTATGTTGTTGGCAAGGAGGCCACCATTTTGTGCCAAAGCATCACATGGAAATGGGGGCAGGGAGGAGGGAGTTGTCAAGGAGAGAGAGAGAGAGGGAGAGAGGGAGAGATCACAACTGACAGAGGAGGGCGGCCACACACGAGCTGATTGGCTGCTTTTATTTGTTTAAACTCTTCCAGCGTTGGTTACACTGCTAAAACGGCCACAGAGTTAAGCGTAGTGCCCTTGGTGTGACTTTGCATTGGGAACCTGACTACACAGCGCCCCCTGCCTTCACACTGCGGTGCTGTGTTGGAATGTCAGGAATGGAGTTGTTGAAGCATCAAGAGGTTTTATGATCCTTTACAGATTAGCTAGCTGACTCCTATAATTTCTGAAGAAACACCCATGATTCAAAGGCAGGAAGCCTAGAACAAATAAAACAGGGCTTTATCGCTGGGAAAAATGAGTACACTTCTTATTAATGTAGGTGAAATGATATCTTTAGCATGGTCGAGGCTTTTCTGCTAGTAAAGTGTTTTCAAACTGATTAAACAGCTTAAACTTATCATACACTTGTAGGATGCCTGTGGTGATCTCCATCAAACGGTGGGTCGCTGACTTGGCAGCGCAGGCCTGCCATGATTTGTCAAGCTTGAGGTCAGAGTCCAGAGCCCAGAAAGAATCAAATCCCCGCATGGGTTGCCAATTCTCTGCCTGCTATTAATAAACTACTGAGTGAAAGATGAAACGCGGATGACCAGAGATTGAGATGGCTGACCTTTTTTCACACACGCACAAGTGTAAATCCACCTTATATGCAAAAATATAGCCACATAGGGTTAACAGAGAAACGTCTAAGAGATGCACGTAGTCAATGTTTTGATGCCCTGTGTGTCATTAGAAATGCACTCTTGTCAGCACAGGCCTGTTACATAACACTTTTATAAACTTTGATCCATCGCCCAAGTTGCCTTGCTTTAAATCTTTTTTACCACTCATTGGCATGGAGCATGGGTAGATGAGAAGTAAGAAGACCAGGGAAAAGCTAGAAATATTTGTCATTCGAGAGTAGAAACATGCTTTTCCTTCATGTTTACAAATCCAAAAGCTCCATTTTGGTTTCCTGACTACTAAAATGAAGAGGCCTTGCCTCTGGGTCTCTTCACGGAACATTGCCTATTCCTGTGCATGCTATCCATGTAAGGGCATACACACGCACTGGGATAATTGCAGGGGGTTTTAGCCCATTAGTGCTTTTCCTCTTGGTGCCATTTCCACCAGGAAGCATGAAAGATTGCTCGGTTCAGTTTTACTTGGAGATTATCCATCAACCAGGCACTGCAAACGAGCAACCCACCCAGTTGGCACGATTATCTGATTTGTAAATCTTCTTTCATTCCAATAGATGCTATGTCAGTCATTTAAGCATCGAGTTCATGTCTCAGCCACAACGAAATGCATTCATTTAAGAAAAGGAGTGATTGCCGATATGAATATGAATAGGTTTCAGATTCCCTTATAAAGAGGAATGTGTTTATAAGAGTAATTTGACCATCCTTTTTTAATTTACAGGCACATGAAGATCCATGATAAAGATCCTTCCCTCTCCAGCCCCACCAGCCCTCCATCATCTGGTAAACGGAAACGCCCCTCTGCTGTCATTTCCAAGAAGAAACCCAGCCAGAGTGATGATGGAGAACAGGCTGATGAGCCAGCCAGCAAAAGGGTTAGATTTGTGCCTGAAGCAGCTCCTTAATTCTTTGATGCATATAGATTACGCCTGGATATAGTTTTGCATAATGGATTACTCATTACATTACCTACCACTCATGCTTCCCAACATCATTGTGTGTGTGACTGACACTGCTCTGTCCTTGCTGTCGCAGGTATTAGAAGATGGTGGAGTGGATGATCAGACAGAGAGCAAGGGGCAGGAGGAGCAGCTGCCATGCCCCATCTGCTTCAAGACTCTCAGCTCCAAATATGAACTGGAAGCTCATATGGAAACACATCCTGACACTGCACTTAGGTTCGAATGGCACCTGTACACAAAAATATATTCTGTTTTTCCAACTCTACAGAACGTGCAGCTACACCCAGATTACACAAACCTTAAAAGTTTTAAAGGATGATGAAAAGTTTAGCTTGATGCTCGTTTATGCAGATTACGACAATTTATTTCGCTGCTTTTTGATTTAATGTATATACCATTATGGTCTGGAAAGACTCTTCTGTCTTGGACAATGAGAGCTGTGTTGATAGAGGACACTAGAAGTTGGAGGTTTAGGCAGGACTGCAGCAGTTGCTGGGGAGATTATGGAGGCATTCTTTGTGCTGAAATGGTCATAATTTAACACATCCGAGCCTCTTGCATACCAATTGGGGTGTTGTTTCATGGGCTTGCCTCTGATAATTGCTGCACTTTTCCCCATCGTTGAACATTTTTCAGGACTTCTGATGTCATGTTTGTGAAATCTAAATCAAATTAAAAGGAAGATCGCCAGACTCAACTTAAAGTTTGTTGAGTAACATGAATAGAGGAGGGTCGTACCTGAGTTGCTTCTAACAGTGTTTGTGCATTCTCAGTCAGAAGAAGTTTAACGGATTCATCCCTTCCCCCTATTTGGCCCCTAGACACCAGAATAGGGAGTGGTGTTGAGAAGAGCGAGGGAGGAAATCGGGGAGGAAAGAGGAAGGAGGGGGGAAAGTACCATGGAGGCTGTGTGTGTGTGTGTGTGTGTGTGTGTGTGTGTGTGTGCGTGGTGAGGGGATTTAATGAGTCACAGAAGTAGACTTCAGGACGCAGTCGGCTGGACCTCTCTGTTGGGGGGTGGGGATGAGTATCCTTGGAGACATCACAGTCCAGAGAATCCGGCCCTAAAACCCACTCATGCAATGACCAACTTCTCTGAACACAAGTTAATGGGTAGCTTCATGGAGCTGGTTCATTGTCAGGTGAGCCTGCCTGGATTCGGTTTCACGGCTGCACTACTGTATGGAAGCAGAGCAAATTTAGCACTAATCCTGTCTAATCACCAGAGCTAAGAGAGCTAGTTAAGAGGATCTAGGCTGCTCTGAATCGGATGCTTAATACGGCTGAATGTAGACCACAAGCATGCAAATACAGGGATGCTCACATGTGGACTTGTCATCTGTCCCTCCTAGTTACACATCCAGTCACGCACTCGGAGGCATCCAGTAATAAAGGGAGTTAGCACTTGGGTTATATGAGATTCCCTCTGGGGAAGACACAACATAAACAAAACGTCTCAATGACTAATTACACAAAGGGAGAACAGGTTTGACAGTAAGGTTGCTGTTTTTTTTCATGACAAGCCCTTAGAAAAATCTAAACAAGCTAGCGTATAAGCCCTGTGAAAGCACACCTGCCATGTTAGCCTGGTAACACCGTTGTGTGTGCGCATGTATGCGCTTTGAGATAAAGCAGCTTACAGTCACCAGAGGCACCTCGGGACAGTGGTGAGAGGTGTGGCCATTGATAAGAGCTGTGTGCAACGTCATAGACACTAGCCAGCTGTCTCTCATAGTGCCTGACAAACAGAAATGGAGAACTGCTACAGTTATTGCTGGGGTTATCTGTCACTAACCATGGTTCAGTATATTAGAAGTTCCTTTTTCAGCCACATTTTCTCACATATTTTCACTGACATGTCTGCACTGGTTCATTACAGTTCAGTAACACTTGATTATACTGTTTGTAAATTCATCTAAGCATCTGAGTATCACTCAACAATCACAAATATTGGTTTAATAACATAATTATTTTGCATTAAGGATAAAACAGTCCTTGTTTGGTGAAGATGGCCATGTTCTAAAATATGGTATTACTCATAGGTGTGAGAATTGTTGCATCTCATTTCGGACACATCGAAGTTTACTCCGTCACAATGCAGTCATCCATAAACAGCTTCCAACTGACCCCAGTGGACGCCCATTCATTCAGAACAACCCCTCCATACCCCTAGGCTTCAATGATCTGGCTTTCATTGACTTCTCCTGCCACAAATTCCCTCAGATTGCACAGGTAATTACATACATTTATTTTAACTGTGCTATTTTCGGCTGTAAGTTCATAGTGTTGGTACTGTATGTTAGTAATACTTAATTATTTCATTATTCCAATCCATAGACTTGGTGTGAAACCAATCTACGGCGCTGCACCAGCAAGCTTCACCGCTTTGTGTGTGAGATCTGTGACAAAGCTTTCCCTTTAAATGTGGCATTAGACTTGCACAAGTCCACACATGACACTTCTCAAACCAAGGAAGAATCTGTTTCCTCCCAGCCGTCCAGTACAGACTCCCCCGTATCTAAGAAAAGTAGCTTCATGGGCTCTCTGGGTTTGCAACACATTTCTCAGGTCAAACCTACACCCTCAGTGGAGGATGCCTTACAAGCAAAGCTAGACAGTATCCGTGTAATCCATGTGGAGTCATCAACAGTGGAAAATGATTCTAGCTTTCTTGGTGAAATTAGCCTGTCTCTGGTGGATCCATCATCTATCCGGGGGCTGTCCCAGCACGAGGCACTCAAAATCCTTTCTTTACAGCCATTTCAGACTGGTTTTCTTGTCCAGCCAGATGGAGGGATGGTAGTAAAGCCAGTTTGTGGCGAGACTGGAATGGAACTGGCTGACATACAGCAGATCCTCAAAGTAGCTTCTGCTGCCCCAAACCAGATCGGCCTTCCTCCCTTGTCTAAGGCACCATGCAGTGCAGTGCAGTCAAACTACAAGCAGATGCCCCCACTCAAGCCAAAGCCTTTGGTGGCTCCTAGAACCAATATGACAACCTCCACTCCTCCTCCCCTTTTAAGCACCCAGCAGGCATCACTAGGTTGCATCAGCCCCAGTCTACCACCACCTGCTGGGCAGTTCCCAAAGGCTGCCAAGGAACTGTCTCCATCTTCATCTTCATCATCTTCTACTTGCAATCAGGCTTCTATTGAAAAAATGCAAATGGAAGCTGACTGCATGGGTGATGCTCACACTCCCATGGACACAGATGACCAACAAATAAAGCAAGCAGAAGACAAAGTAAGGGAGTCATCTGGAAAGAAGGGAGCAGGTCGCAAAGGGTCATACCCCTGCCGCTTTTGTGATCAGGTGTTTGCTTATTCCGGGGTACTCCAGGCACACATGCGTTATCATCTTGGTATTTTGCCCCACCAGTGTAATATTTGTGACTATGTTGCTCCTGACAAAGCCACACTGATTCGTCACCTGCGTACCCACAGTGGTGAGCGACCTTATGTCTGCCGAGTCTGCCATTACCCATTCACTGTCAAAGCCAACTGCGAGCGCCACCTTCGCAAGAAACACATGAAGAACACTCGTAAAGAAATTGAGAAAAATATCAAGTATGTCACCTCATCCACTTCGATGCCTGATTCATTGGAACAGATGGGCTCAAGTGACTCTGTCTGTCTTTTATGTGGTGAGGACCTTAAGACCTACCAAGCACTACAGACCCACATGCGTGTCCACAATGGCTTCCAGAAAAAACCATTTGAGTGTAAATGCTGTGGAGCAGCCTTTTTGGCAAAGCGTAACTGTATCCACCACCTACTGAAACAGCACCCTGAAATTAAAGAACAGGACATAAGAGACCATATAGCTACTATCACTGGTCCTCCTTCTCAGACAAGTCCTAAACCTTCTTCACTCAATGGAGTACCACCAAGTGCTTTGCTCTGTCCCATTAAAGTGGAGGATCTAAGTTTCTACACTGCAGATCAGGACCAACCGCTGGACTTCTCAAACAAATCCAGGGGAGTAAACAATGCTGGAAACATCAGTGCTTCTCCTAGAATCAAGATGGAGTCTGCCACTTATGATGATTCCATGGAGCCCATTGATCTCTCTGTTCCGAAGAAGCCTGATAAAAAGATGAAGGTAAATACTGATGCAGTGTTGAAAAGAGAAGTAAAAAAGGAACAGACAACCCTTAACATAATGGATCAAACACTTCCCCTAGGCCTGCAAACAGATAGATCCATTGATGAGAAACCACAGCAGCTTGGGTGCTACCAGCTTCCCACTGCCTTGACCAGCGTCAGTGCGACCAGTGCGGCAGGTCGTGTCTTGAGGCTAAAGCCCCTACTACCTAAACCGAATTCTGCTATCGTGAAGGAGCTCCCACCATTGGCCTCCATTGCCCAGATTATCTCCTCAGTCTCCGGTGCTCCTGACCTCTTGAAACGAGAAAGCCCTAACGGCTGCCCCGATCCTGTCCCAGACACCTCAGCCGAGGGGATTCACCAAGAGGGATCCAAAAGGAGAAGCAATAAAAGGCAAGCCATCAGTACAGCCAAGGAAAAGCCTGCAATGAATTCCACAGACCCTAGTGTTGACCTCGAGTCCAGTGGGGAATTTGCCAGTGTAGAGAAGATGCTGGCCACAAGTAATGCCAATAAATTTAGCACCTATTTAAAAACTAACATAATGGAGCTAGAAAGGAAAGAAGAAGAACAGTCATGCAATGGTGACAAGAAAGACGTAAAAGATGAAAAGCAGATGCAAGCCAAGCAGACCTCACAGCCCCAGCAGTCCAAAATTAAGAAGAATGCATACTCAAATTCTGTGCAAAAAATGACTTGCCCATTCTGTCCCAGAGTCTTTCCATGGGCCAGCTCGCTCCAACGCCACATGCTGACACACACAGGTAACATGCAAATCATCTCATTCAAATGTCTTTGACTGCCTCCGCTTAAATATCTTATAGTATGACAGGAAAATGTAGCATTTAATTTTAAACCCATGGCATAATTTGGTCAATATATTGCGTGGTTTAGGTCAAAAGCCGTACCCATGCTCTAAATGCGAAGCCCTGTTCTCAACCAAGTCCAACTGTGAACGCCATCTTTTGCGCAAGCACGGCGTAACCAATAAACTCCTCCGACAAAACGGTGCCATATCTAAATCCACGGAGCCAGATGATTGCTCACCAGAGAGTGCAGGTAAGGAAAGAGAGCGAGATGAAGATTTTTTATAAGTGGTATCAAGATCAGTGTCCTGGAAATTATATGCTGTAGAAATATATGGTTAAAACTGAACGAGTCTGTATATTTTATATTAAACAAAATTCATAATAAAGGTCTTAATGTATTAAGCTATATAACCTTTAAAGACATTAATACACATTTGGAATTAAATATTAGACAAAATATAAAAATAGGTACAGCACCTACCTGTTTATTACTGTTGACTTGGTAAGATGTGCAGTTTGTGAGAATATGTATTTGCAGTGTTTTGGGGGAGTTGCATGTTATGTCTTAGACTTATTTTGGGATAAAGCCATGCTTGTATACAGTAAATACAAGAAAAAAATACTGTAAATGGCATTGCTCATTTTAATTTTCTTTACAGGCATAAAATATAACCCTGGATTTTATACACTTAGACTGGCAATGTTTAATAGATTTTAATTTTGTGTTTTAGAGAGCATGTCTGAAACAGAGCTCCCTAGTGGCGAGGCTATGGAGCAGACAGATTCCGGAGCCGAAAAGCCAGATGCATCGGATGCTGAGAAACCCTCCCCTGCCAAGCCCACTGAAGCAGCTGCAGTAAAGCATCTCTTCCACCAGGGGGAGCCAGAGCACCAAGTTGTGCACGAGTCACTGAAAAGAAAAAACACCGTTAATGACGATGATACCCACAGCAATAAAAGCCTGGACCTGAACTTTGCCAGCAAATTAATTGACTTTACATTCTCAGAGGGTGAACAACAGAGGTCCTCTCCTGCCATAGACAGCGAGTCACATGAACAGGAAGAGTCCAAGCTGACCTGCAAGAGCTGCAACAAGAGCTTCAGATATGCCGCCACTCTGGCACGACATGAAAAAGTTCACGCGTTAGAAAGCGCAGCTGATGACACTAACATGGACGAGGCAGCAGAGTCTTGTGAACCGAACAAGGATAATGTAGAAGACGAGTTGGAGAAAGTGGAGCGAAACGGGACGGCGGAAAGCGAAGGAGCGGGCAGTGCCGTGGACAGTGGGTCTGAGGAAGACAGGGAGGAGAAGAGTGATGAAGAAGAAGGTGCGACTGAACCAAAGAGCTGTGAAGGGGAGACCGAGTTGTGTAGGAGCAAAACTGACAAGAGGAAGAAGATATGCGGGGTGTGCGGCAAACGCTTCTGGAGCCTTCAGGATCTGACGAGACACATGCGCTCTCACACGGGTAAGAACAATTTGAATGACTAACGGCCTACTGGGGTTGCACTAGCTTCACATCAGGAGGTGGAGTAAGATCATTATTACCAGAGTTTCCTAGTGACTTTAGTCCTGCGTTAATGCACCATTTCAGTTTTCTCTATGTATCAGTAAAGATTCAGATCCTTCTACCTTCTATAAAAGAAGACATAGAAATAACCTCAGGTTATAATAATCCCGTGCGAATAGAAGTGTGTAAATAGTGCGTCATCATTTTATGATTTTTCTCAAGTATGAAGGAAGTGAGTTCAGTCATGCATGGGATAGGTGCCTCGGCTTGGTCAAGTCTGTGGCAAACCTCAGGTGTTGAACAACCTACAACAATCAAATCTTGTTTTTGAAGGCAACATCCAGCCTAAACTGAAATTTT
>JAOVVG010000047.1:8047491-8057557 GCA_028566375.1 Leptodoras nelsoni | reverse complement strand
ATATATTGTCTTTTTTTTTTTTACTAGACACTGTAGTCTTTATAGACAGACAGGTGACACATAGTCGGTGTTTACAGCACAGGAAGGAATGTGTGTGTGTGTGTAAGGGTTAAATAGCCAGATTGTCGTCGAAGCCTCTCATCATTCGCTCAAGTGCGTTTGCTCTTGTGCAAACAGTCAGCTGCAAATCTTGTACTAACGGATAAAAAGCCAACCTATAAGACTATAATCCACGGCATCGGTAAGAGCCAAACTGAAACGACGATCGTCTCGACGATTCCCTTGCCCTCGACACAAATCGTTTCCATTCAGCGCGGCACTGCCTGCTTTACTTCACGTTGTGATCTGAAATTGGACCCAGATGATCAGACATCCGCCAGCATCTGCATGCCAGCAAACCGGCCTAACTGGAAGAAGAATTTCACATAATCAGAGAATCAATATCACCCTCATAGACTCGACGCCCTTACTACGCTTACCGCAACACCGAAACAGGAGTTCTACGTCCTTACGCCTTCCTTCATCTCGCATGTCTTTCACCTTACCCAAGGTTCATTTGCTTAACGAACTTCCAGCATGTTGCACACGTACCCGTTCAGACGAGCTGTTCTCGGGATCAGCCACAAGGGGGGACGCCATTGAGAAATCATCTGAAAGACCCTCACCATTCACAGAAAGCAGGAGCACTGCCTGAATGAGCGGATTATCCGTTCTTATCCAGCCTGAGCAGAAGAAAATATAGGAACATAGGAAATGTAGAGGACAAAGTTTCAGTTTAGTTTCAGCTTCTATTTACTTCTTATGCTTGTATGTTTAAACCCAAATTCTAATTGTGCAGTAAAGTGCAAAATTGATATTGTATAAATATTATACTATACTAATGACTGTGGAGCGCCGGATAGTTCAGTAGTTAAGGTTTAAATTACTGGTCATTAGAGACAGCATTTCTTCACATAGACACTTGTATATACTATTTCTTTTCTGTCTGACACACACACACAAACACACACACAAACACACACGGTCACCACAGCTGATGATGACCGCCGTGATTAATGTTATGATTGTAACCCATTGTTCTTCAGAGCTAGTGATTAAACACACTGCTTACAACACTCAGCCTTTTCACCATATCACGCTCACACACGAACATGCACATCGTCAGCCACTCTCTAGGTAATTTAAGGTCAAACAGGACCTCGGTGTGGTTCTGGCCTTGTGTCCAGACTTTATATGTAAGGAAAGCCGGGGCTTCAGCATGCTTACACTATGGTGAATTATTGCCTTTTAAAGCACCGTGCTGTTTATAGCACTAAAGCTTTCATGTCATATTTCATATATTTGTTGGAACACATCTCAAGGGCTGGTTTGTCATCCGTTCGAATTCACGTCCTCCAACCTGTCTTCGTTGTGTTTGTGTAAGAAACGTGACTCCAAACTACACGCTATGAATGTCACTCCGGCGGCTCAGTTACAGCCTCGTGCCTTTTAAGACGGTGTAGGAATCCGGCGATTTGTAAACACCGCTGACAAGAGCGAAGTACGCCAGAGCTTTGCCAACGTACGCATCTTAGGAATGCGCTGCTTCTCCTTGACTTTGTCATACCGGACGGTCCATCCATCTCATCTCGGTGCTAGAGCTTGGAGAAAGAAAAACGCAGCGTTTATCTTTCTCATCGTTCACCACAAGCTTTTACGCTTAATCCCGTACGTACACGGCGATACCAAGATAATGTGAAGGCGCATGGTTTACAGAAGCTATTCTGGTCCTGTCTGAAAGTCATGCCAGGGAGCAAACAATCTCCAACCCAACCGCTTGTTCCAAGAGCCTGTCCGCTGAAGATGTGAAAAGTCAGATCTCTATAAATATTTTCCCATATCTTAAGGGATGGCCAGATTAAAAATAAAACCACGGGACTTGGGAACGTCGGTTTAGAGCTGTAGCTCTGGTAGGGTGAGAAGCATTCGTAACATTCCTTCAGAGACGTTACAAAACATGTGCATACCCAGAACTCCAAAGAATATAGTTATGAGATGTCAGACGTCATGCATGTGCACTGTTTGGGTTCTGCATGTGTTACTGGCTTGCTATACATGAATGCGTCACTAAAAGATGATATGACATGAATGGCTTTTCTGCTGTTCCTCTTTATCTGTTCCTGTTTTGTCATTTAAGAACTCTTATGATATCTTAATATCCTGCATTTCAGGAATTCCTGACCGTGACTATAAATAGTACAAAAACTAACTTATAAATTAAAGTTATTACAATAACTAGTTATGATGTGAAATGATCAGGAAATGACTATTACAGCATTACTATGGCAATTAAGTGCTTTATTTGCCTGTACACACATGCTAGAGGAATATTTTCCAATTTCTTTGTCTCACAATAACGATAAGAACCTAAACCGTATTAGACCACGATCTCGTCCTAGACGTCTCTCCCTGAAGCCAAAAACGTCATCTTGTATCGGCGCATTAATCATGAAGCAGTGTGTTTTCTTACGAGTCCTAGGAGACCCTACATAGTTTAGTGCATAGCTCGCTATTAATAGTTCAAACCAATTTGAATGAACTCATTAGCAGAAATACAGCACGTACCACTGCGAGTGCTGCCTCAGACATCAGGAAACATTTTCCAGCAAACAAGAGACATAAAGTATCCAAATTCCAATATCCAACATGACAGGAAATCAAAGACCGTGATCCCCCAGCACCACCTCCCAAAGGTAAACTAGATAGAGATGAGGATTAGAGAACACATTAACCAAAGCTGTGTCACCAAACCAAAGAGACATTTGGTTAAAAGTATCCAAATTCTTAAATAAATAAATAAATAAATAAATAAACAAACAAAACATAAACCCCCAGCTCTGGTAGAAGTCAAAGTACGGCTTCGCTTAAGGCAAAGCAAACAAGTATAACCTTTTGTATGAAAGTACAGCTAAAGAAAAGATGAGATTTGAAAATATGGATTTGAGTCCCTGATAGTAAATCCGTGCTGCTTACACCAAGGAACCAGTGGGATGTCGGAAAATATTAGCGAAGGCTAACTGTGGACAGCTTTATTGCTAATCTTTCAATGCTAGCTAGCATGTGAAACTGACAATACAAACAAGCTGAAGGCTAATGAGTTAGGATAAGATCTTAAGTAAGATAAGATAAAAGAAGATTTTATTGATCCTAAAGTCAGAGAAAGGTAAGATAGCTAATAACTAGCTGTCACAATACAAACCAATGTGTAGGAACAGATACAGATTACAGATTACAGGGATGGGTATTAGGTCTCATTCTAGTTTTGAATTTAGAACTCGTTGAATTTCATTTTCTGTTTCAAATATGAAAATACTGTGTGAAAGAACACCTCAAGTACAGATCCATGTGTAACATTGTACATTGTTACTTCCCACCTCATACCTCAAGCATTTTATATATTAGCATTCATTACTAGGCCATCTTTTTGCAAGCATACACACCTTGTTGTTTGTTTGATCTCCGAGACAAAGGCTTAGACATAGGACGTCTATTTTTCCTGCTTCAAACAAACGCAAGTCGAACTTGAAGCTGTTTCACTCATTGCTAACTGACAGCAGATGATCCACAGTTGTTTGTGTGATTGGTCAATGGCTTACAGATGCCAGCTTTAACAGATCAACAGTTCAGTTCGTCTCCCAGAATCCCAGGAAGGGAGCATGCATGGTCTCGGGCTAATCCTGAAATGGATAGAATCATTAAGATCAGGGCGATAGTGATGAGTCACGGCTGCATTGTGGCTTTCCATCCAGCAACCTGACATGTTTTTTTTAGCCCGTGTCGAAATGCAGGCAATTGCAAGTAATTTATATCACTCAGACGCTTTAGGATCCTGCGTCTTTCTTATAACAGGACCTTGCTGCTTTCTGTGAGGGCGTCTTCCTCTTGTAAGTGAGACGAGCTGGAGATTTTGAATCGTGGATAAGAGAATAACATGATGATGGAACCTATGAGGTGCCAGGTTGACGGGTCAGAAAGAAGTGCAGGGAATTGGAGTGTTAATAGGGCGCGCATTAGGGATGAAGTGTAGTTCGATGATCTCTGGGAAACGGGGATGTACTTCTAAGCTCCGACGTGAACACAAAAGACATCCACAAACACTTCAGCACTCTAACCACACTGTGTGTTTAGGACATATGAGAAAAAGGAATCTGTTTGTTTTTGTTTAAACGTTTTTATACCATTGCTTACTTTAGTTCCAAGCTTAAAAATCTGCTCCAAAAAAAAAAAGCTTGTGGAACGTTTCATTCTCTGCAAATTCAAAATATGAAGAAAGATGTAGCAGACATGAAAGGATAATGTCAGTTTATGGACAGTGTTACTGTTGTTCGCTGGTTGCTTGAATTTGGCATTTTAATACACTCATACCAGAGTTGTTTAGTCTCTCACATGTGTCCTCATAGTTGGCACGACCACATTCAATTTTGAAATATGCTGTCTGGTATTGCAGTCAAGGAAGCCAACTTACACACACCAGCACATCATTAGAGCATTTTAAACCTCACGGTACTTTAGTCCATGGCTGGTGAAAGTAGAAAACAAGAAAACACATTCTAAAGAGCTGCCGGGAAGACGGCGCAGTCCTTGTATGTATGTATGATATCTGCTCACTGACTCTGGTGTCAAGGCTGACACACCATGGATAGTTTTAGGTTATCTATTATAAGAACTCAGATGTGTGGTCCAGTGATTCACTAGCCTAGACCTTAAGCGGAAATATTCATGTGAAAGCGTTTGTCACTAGTGATCCAGCGAGTTCTCGAAGCCCTCCCTGTAAGCTGCAATCTCTCTGCAACAATCAAGCCAGTCTTTGCTGGCAGACTAAAACTGTTTCCTTTAATCAGTACTGTCAACAAATTAGTTCAAGACGAATCACATCTCCTCATTACAATCATCCCCAGGAGGAGAACAAACACAAAGGCCGTCCGTTAGATAGGCGTCTCCTTACATCCTCTTACAACCTCTCAGACTCGGAGGGTTTTTTTTTTTTGAGCTCCACAAAATTTATCTTTCGGGTTTGGTGCGCTGGGTCGTAAGAAGCTACACAATATGACAGGAGATCAAAGAGCGTGATCCCCCACCACCACCTCCCAAAGGTAAACTAGATAGAAATGAGGATTAGAGAACGCATTAACCAAAGCTGTGTTTAAAGAAGACTCAACCCCCCCCACACACCTCTTTAAGTTGCCAGGTGATCCTATATTACTCCCTCCTCCCTGTTTGAAGACATGGATTGGGGGGAGGAAGGAGAAGAATGTGTAAATGTTATTTTCCATCTTTGTGTGGGGGACAGCTGTGCAAACTACACTCTCGTGGTTACACCGGTGTTTATTGTTGAGGGATTATTGTACGTCTTTCAGTTCAGAGGGTTTTTCTCTTTCTTTCTCCCTCTCTCTAACAAACGTATTGAGAATCATGTGGCGCGAGGCTACTTCCATATGCTCTCCTGCTCATTCAGGTGGGGGGTAGTCCTCTGTGTAAAGCCCGAGCCCTAGCTGAGGAAGAGCCCGAGCTGGGTTTACTCAACTTACTGAAAGCTAACGATGCACCATTCTTTCATAGACCACAGATTAAAAAGGAAACAATGAGCTAGCCGATGTTGGAAAAGCCCATTATTTTTAGACTCCGTTCATGAAGTGATTCTGTGTTTGGACAGATGGGACTTGGGATGTGTAAACACATACACATACCCACACACACACGCACACACGGACTGACATCATTGTTATTATGTTGTAATCCTATAAATATGCAGCAATGTATAATAGAGATTGGATTAAATAATGTTCAGGCACACTTCATAGATGTTCAGCTTTCTCACCAACATTTCATTTTAACTGCGAGTTAAAATCCAAACTCGTCCTTTGTCACTGTTGCAGAGTGTGTTACTAAGATCTGCAGAGGTGTCAGTTTACAGGTGATTGTGGGAGACTCTGTAACAGAACTTATAATTTACAACCAGGCACATCATCCAGTGACAGCTTCCTGACAAAAGTCCTTTTTTCTTAAGATTCGTCTCAGCAAGTGGAGGGAATTCATTTTAAAGTTGGACACTGATCCACAACGTGAGGCGTTCCAGAGGCCTCGGCTATGTCTGTAAAATGCAGTGGATCAAAGCTAGTGTGAGACTCTTTCTCTCGTATACAGAGAGAGCGAGTTATTAAAAACATGCCACATCGAGGGCCCAGCTGGACAGCATGTACTGCATGTTGTCATGGCCATCATGTGTTACTGTACTTGGCTATTATGTGCCAGTGCACTCTGTTATTTCCATTTCAAGGTGGGATAGACAAGGCAGAGTTAAGTGGGAGGGATGTTGTGTGTTTCTGTGTGTGTGTTTCTGTGTGTGTGTGTGTGTGTGTGTGGGTTAAGGGTTCAGAACTGATTCAAATTTCTGCCTTTGATATATTGAAAAGGGGTGTCATTTAAAAGCTGGTTGTTGCTCAAATCCTGGTGAGCTGGTCAGTCCTGAACTGTGGTGTCACTGTCATAACTACAAAGCTCAAACACTCTACTGATGTTACCACTCCCAGACAGTGCCATCTTTGATGTGGTTTGTTCCAAGTCCGCAGAATTAACCATCCTCCCATTCATTAAAAAATAGCTAATGTAACTAATAACCCGTTGTTTGCTCTTCCTCAGGTGAAACCCCAGGTCTCATAAACTTCCTCATCTCTAAAGAGGGTTACGAGATGTCTGTGGTGGAGCAGGCTAATGTCTGGGTTTTCCTTCGGCTTCCAAAGGGCAACCGCACACGCACGAACGTCACCATTCGACTGCTCCTGCAGCAGCCGGACGCCGGGGAGAAGCTGGTGGCTGAGAAGACGGTTGACACTAGGCGCAGCGGCTGGCACACGTTCCCCATGGCGTCTAGTATGCAGTCTCTGCTCGAACAGGGCATAAGTGCACTGAACCTGCGCGTCTCATGCCCATCATGTGCTGATGCCCGGGCTACACCAGTCCTGGTGACTCCGGGAGGAGGAGGAGAGCGAGAACAGTCTCACCGGCCCTTTCTGATGGCTGTGGTGCGTCAAATGGAGGAGAACGGGCCAAGACAGCGCCGCAAGCGTGGCCTGGAATGTGATGGCAAGGTACGTGTGTGCTGCAAGCGCCAGTTCTATGTCAATTTCAAAGACATCGGCTGGAACGACTGGATCATTGCACCAACTGGCTACCACGCCAACTACTGTGAAGGAGAGTGTCCGAGCCATGTGGCCAGCATCACAGGCTCAGCGCTTTCCTTCCACTCCACTGTAATCAACCACTACCGCATGCGTGGTTACAGCCCATTCACTAGCATCAGGTCGTGCTGTGTCCCCACACGCCTCCGTGCCATGTCTATGCTCTACTACAACGAAGAGCAGAAGATTGTCAAGAAGGACATCCAGAACATGATTGTGGAGGAGTGTGGCTGCTCATAAAAAAAAGAAAAAAAAAAGAGAGAGATACAAAGACAAGCAAAAGAGCAGGGAAGGACAGTACAGAGTGCCGAGTTTGGCTTGCTGGCCAGGGTGGGGAGGGAACGGGGACCAGTGCCGTAAGGGCTTGGGCAAAAAGAAAAAGGAGTGAGTTGAAAGGATGAGAGAAAGAGCATGAAAAAGCTCACTTCATCTCCCTATCACACTCAGACTCCTATACAACGACCGGCCTCTCTCTCTCTATCTCTCTCTCTCGCTCTCTCGACACAGTGGCTGCTTGAACTTGGTGGTCTGAAAATCCAGGGGGTATCTATAGCTTGGAGCAGTTTCTGTGGCACTTTCAGAAAAAAAGAATATATAATATATTTTTGCTACAAAGCTGAGGGAAAGGGGTAAGATGATATTTATGCGAGTGAGAGTGCAGTGCGGTCACTCCGAACATGCCCCGCATAAGGGAGTGACCATGATGATGAGGTGCCTGAAAAAGCAAATCTCAAAACTATGCAACTTGTCAAGTATTAAATTTATTTTTCATCGATGTGTTGTTTTGGTTAACTATTTACTTTTACAAACGAAAAAAGGAAGTTGACTTTTTTATACTTTTCGGAAAGTATATTTGATGTCTTATGTGTTTGTATGTTTATGTGTGTGTATGTGTGTGTGTGTGTTGTCGAGAAAAACTTGAAAGAAGTTTGACGGGCTGCTGGAACCAAACATTTCTGTTTATTATTATTATTATTATTATTATTATTATTATTATCGACTTTATGTTAATATTATTATTTTCCTTTCTTTTTTTTTTTTTTACTATTTTAAAAAAGAGACGTTATGAACGTTTACAGTTTGCACTATACCATCAGCATAGCCACATACAAATGGTATTTAGCGAAAGAAAAGAAGCACTTCAAAATGGACAAAATTTCATTAGTGAAGATTTGACCAGGTGAGGAAAAGTGAGAGGGATGGATGGGTTAGGAATGATGTGGAGTGAGGAACAGATAAAACCCTGTACACACCTACATTGTGTTTTTTTTTATTTTTTATTTTATATTTAAACACCAAAGACTTTTAGTTCATTTTTTTTAAAAACTATATACATATCTTTTTTTTTTCCTGAACAATCGTTCACAACGTCATCCAGGTCAAAACCCAAGCAAACGCCCCGAATGACTGAGCATCCCATAATACTTCTCATTCTTTTGTGCTTTTTTTTGCACTGCTGCACTCTCCATGTGTGTTTAGTCATTTAAATGTTAAACCAGCACTTAAACCAATATTTTATTTTCTTCTTCTTTTTTTTTTGTAATGAAAATGAATGTGCAGCGTTGATATTTAAAGAAATTGGGAGATGAATTGCTGAATGATCTGTTTAGCTATTTATAAAACAATTCTCACAATCTTGCAAGGACCCTGTACGACCCAAACGGAGTCACCGTTTTTATTTTACAGATATTTTTTTTTTAAAACAAGTATCTGCGATGTTAAAAAAAATGTTTATCATAAATACACAAGAAAAGCGTATTGTCGGGATGTGTGTGAACGCATACAAAAAACGATATTAAGAAAATCAATAAATAAAAAAAAAAGAGAAAAAAAATGAGAAATGATGAAAAAATTAAATATGTGGTGTATGTTTTTGTTTTACTTAATGCAGACAAAATAACTGACACTGAAAGAAGTGGACTAAGACTAAAAAAGTAGATATATATATTTTTATTCTGTATATATGGAAATCAAAATACCAATATGTTGCATTGCTTTGTTGTACAAAAATGTGCTTGTGTTTTTTAACCTAATTTATTTTACAGTATTTTCCCTATTTTTTTGCTTCACCATTAAAGTTACAAGGTTGTACACTAAAACAGATATGTGTTTGTTTTTTGTTTTGGTCGGGGGCAGATTCATGGGCAAAGTCCTAACATGAAGCTGAAGAAGTAGCAAGAGTGAAGAGTAAATGCTCTGCATGCTCAATCCTTCTACGCTGGACTGAAAACTATATAAAATATCACACTTTAATCTTTTTTCATGTCACTACAACATGCAATAACACTTAAAAAAAACTGTCCAGCTCAAAGGAATGAAGGCTGATGGAAACTATGTACTCCTGATTCCTTCAGTCTTCCAGAGTAATTAAACAGGACTATACTCTTAGGAAACTGTTTCTTTTCCAAATGCTCTTTGGATTGAACTCTACTGGGTTAACCTTTCTAAAAGGGAAATGCCTTTTCTTCCGTTAGAAGGTATTCAGGGTTCTTCCGGAGGTAAACTGAAGAAGCTTTACAACCTGTACAATCATTTCAACTTAATAATCCACCAAACTCTTCAGGAAAAAAAGGTCTTCTGTGGTCCTTATGGGGAACCCTGTACAGAATATTACAACTGTTTCTATAGTAGAAGCATTTTAATTCAATTCATTCATTCATTTTCTTGACTGCTTATTCCTTTTCAGGGTCACGGGAGAGCCAGTGCCTTCAGGGAACAACCTTAGACAGGGCGCCAATCCATCGTAGGGCACACACACACACACACACATGGACACACTCACACACTAGGGCCACTTTATAGACACCAATCAACCTAACGTGCATGTCTTTGGACTGTGGGAGGAAACC
>JAOVVG010000047.1:6394703-6414893 GCA_028566375.1 Leptodoras nelsoni | reverse complement strand
CTTGAAGCTCATTGAGAGAAAGCCAAGAGTGTAAGAGCAAAGCAGTAATCAGAGCAATGGGGGGCTATTTTGAAGAAGCTAGAATATAAAACATGTTTTCAGTTATTTCACCTTTTTTTGTTAATTACATAACTCCACGTGTTTATTCATAGTTTTGATGCCTTATATAGAGTGTGAGCCAGAGAGATCTGACAATTCTATATACATCTATATGGAGCATTGGACATTGGAACATTTACATGAGGAGACAAAGAAGAAGAATCACGTTGAGATGATGATCTTCAGGCTATGAACATTACTTAGGGGGCTTACGGTCCCAGAAGATTGAAAGATGGATGAGGAAGGATGTAAAGATGTATACTGTAAACCTTCTTTGCTTCAGGTCACATCACCTCACCATGTTGTTGATTATCTTCCCATAACCACATGCCTTTCTGGGTTTTGCTCCTCTTATACCACAGCAATCTGCCAAGGATTGCTTTTCTTGTATTAATTATAGTACATCAATATCAATATAACATACATGCATATATATATATGTAAACCATCACTCCTTCACTTTTCCTCGATAATACCAGTCGCCGTGAATTTGTCGTTACCATAGCAACGATTCTGTGTTAGAATGTAAAGTAAACCTGGGATTTCAATTGCAGCTGTAAGTCCTGTAAAAGCTGCTCTTACAGAAAATGAAGAAAAAACCTAATGACCAATCAGATTCAAGAATTCAGCAGTGTTGTGCTATACGTTGAGTTATAAAACGTGAATGTAGTTTTTTTTTCCTTTTCTTTTTACACATTGATTTAAAATGGCATGATGCAACATTATTATATTATCCCTGATGACAAATACAATTTTTGAATCATTTTCTGTAACCAGACTGCTTTTAAAGCCCCAAATTAAAATCATGTAACAAATTGCTGAATAAAACATTTCTACTGGGACTTCACATTTTTTAGGGTTAAAGGTTTTCCTGACGTCCTCTGTGGATCATATTTTAGTATGGGGTTCAGCACGGATCATAATACTCACCCATGCATTTCTACAAAGGCTGAGTGTGAAAGCATATGATTAAAAAAAGAAAAAGGTGTAACTATTCAAAGTAAACCTGCTCTAGTTCCATGTATAACCATTCTCTGTGTATGAAGAACCTCTACAGTTAGGACAGAGGGTGACACACACATGGACATTCATATAGCTTATATATAATCTTCCATGAGGTCATCCTTATCAAGTAGATTTTCCTCTACGGAATTTCATTTCACTGAAAAAAAAGATTCCTACTGACCTGATTATGATTCTGAACATTTTAATAAAATAAAATCTGCCTTTGAATACAGTTGAAACGTTTGCTTTCCGATGGCCCGTGGTTCTGACGCGGAGCCACGTCTGATGCTGAAATCAGCACTTTTTTTTTTGGAGTTGTAAACATCTCTTCAGTGTCTAATTAAAAAAAAAAGGGAAAAAAACTTCCTCTTTCATGGTTCAGTGCACGATATTAATGAGGTCAGTGATTATGTTAATTGGACGAATTGTTTACGGCATATTTTAATTAGTTCTCTGTGTTCGGTTCTAATCAAGAGCTTAAAAAAAAAAAAAAAAAAAAACTTTCCCGGATGCATGATATGTTATTTCACGTGAAGTATCATCTTTGAGTCGGAGTACGGCGCGGGTCAGGTTCGTTTTATTACGTCATGCATCATGAACTCACGGTATACTCGTACACTATTGCTATGTGTCTCATATCTAACATCAGAACATCATAACATCATCTGATCCTCTGCTGGCAAAAGGCTGGTTTTCAGCATGAAGAGCAAAAAAATGTGGCAAACAAGACATAGTAAATGTATTTGTTAATCTGGATCCCGGGGATTTGCCCATGCATTTCTTATAAATTCATACTAATGTTTGTCCAGTGAAGCACACAGAGACATGAAACATGCTGTTTTTATAAAGTGCATTAAGTTTACAAATTACTCCCCTAACAAATAACCATTCCAGGCACTATTTGAAGTGCCATTATCCGAGTGTTCCAATCTACTGCTTCACCTCCAGATTTTATCATTTATTATACTGATGAGATGCAATTAAAAGAGCAGATGTCCACAAGCTGGCTCATCTGTGACGGGTAAATAAAATACCGTCTGACGTAATGAGACAACATGAAAGAAGCCATGAGAGAAATGTTTGTCTTTATGGAGCTTGCTTCTGATGAAAGAACAGGTAAAGAAACGCAATGCGTTCGGTATTTTCTTTTCAGCTGAGGGTGTCGTCAGTTTCGATGTGGATGGAAGGGTCAAGCATCAGGGTTAGATTTATTAGAGAGAATATATATATATATATATATATATATAGCTTTATTAGAGAGAGAAAAATATATATATCTATATATATTGTGCAATACATATACTAATGTGTATAGTGTATATGCATTATTCATACACTCACAAATGTGGCTTAGCATATGGCACATTTTTCCTGGATAAGGACACTTGGATGTCTAGTTTTCCAATCCCATGACACAACAACATATAGTGTGAACATCCCTGCAAGAAATCTACACCCCTGTCACAAACAACTAATTGGAATGACCCCATTTAGCAACACTGTCAAGGGAACACGACAAGACACACTTGTGAGTGCCTTCACCAATCTTCTGTGGTCCAAGTGCAATGACACAACTGATGCTGGAGAGGTCATAAAAAACCCTTATGACTCATGTTAGTTGACGGCTGCTTTCTTTAGCACCGAGAACTGAAGGCTTGTCGTGCAGCATGAAAGCAAAAAGATATATTATTGATATTTGAAATGCATGCTTGGACATAAGAATTAAAAATAAGCTTTATTATACTTACAAACCTTTGAATTCTGATTAACCGCCATCATTTTAGTAGGGATCTCAAGTTGATTTGTTACCAGTCCTTTATGTGGGTTTATTAACTTCTTCTTTTGGTTCAAAGCAGCCTCTAATATGGGTTTATTCAATTAAAATAGCAACAGTCCTTGTGTATTTTTTCAGACCGCTAACCTCGAACACATTGCTGTGATATCTGGTCTGTATTCCCACACCGCTTTTCATCCTGCGTTGAACAGCTGAATAATTAACAATCCAATCAGAAATTCCCTTCCGCTTTGACGTCAGGACCGTGTTTCTTTGGGAAGGTACGGGCTTCTTTGGGAAGTGAAGATAAATGATTAAATGCACTTTGGTGACTTTTCTGAAAAGATTTGGCGAGCGTGCGGGCACCCCAAGCCGACAGGCACGGTGTCAGCCAAAGGTCAGGTATAAGCAAGAGGCCAGAAGTGTCAGCTAGCTTTAAATGTTCAGTGGGAAAAGTAATATGTAATGCATCTTTCAAAAAAAAACAAAAACACTGAACTTTATTTATTTATTTATTTATTTATTTATTTATTTATTTGCTAACTATAGTTTGCACCAGTACTCCTGTGTACTCCTGTGCAAACAAAGAAACCTGATAATGCATGTGCAATATAAACATACCTACTGTATATATACTTTATATACTATAATAAATGATTTTATGACCGTGACCATATATATATAGTAAATATGTCACATGGCTACTCATTATAATCTGCTATTTATATTTTGTGTGTGTGTGTGTGTGTGTGTGTGTCGAACCCTAGTCTCTCAATTTTTGGCACTTAATGTGATTTGTCTCACTCAGACTTAAACCTAACTTTCTGTTTTAATCATTTCCAATAACCAAATGCATCTTCACATTTCACCATTTCAGATAATTTTTTTTCTCAGTCAAATATGACGAATAAAATGACATTTATTAGGCAGAGCTGTGCGTAAGTGGAACTTGAGGCATGTGCATTATGAAGTGACATGTTACATCTCTCTCTCTCTTTCTCTCTCTCTCTCTCTGTCTCTCTCTCTTTCTCTCTCCTGTGCTCACATGACTAACATTAACTGCAGCCATGTTGGGAAGTCAACACTGACTGTGTGCTAACCGCATGAACTGGGCTCCAGCTATAATAGCCTCTTCGATAGAAAACACCCCCACATCATACACACCATCGCACACACACACATACACATACACACACACAACCAAGTGACTCAACTGATGGGAAAAATCTAGCTCGAGGTAATAGGCAAGACTAAACCACTAAACTAGAGTTGAAATAATTCTCCTCTAGTAATAATTCTAAAACGCTGAAATGTTACGCAAGCCTGCAGGCACGTGTGGTAAAGAAACGTTTTTAAAGTAGCAGCACTGCAGTGCAATGTGTCTATATGATGCACATATATTGTACAGATGTTGTTGCATTTAAATATTCAGACACAATTTTTTTTTTTTTTACTAAAATCTTTTTTTTCATCCTAATCGGCTATATATTTATAATACTCTTGTTTTATTGTAGAAATTAAACCCAACAGTGCATGGAGAGACTTCATGCATGTCTACAACATCCAAATATATATCTATATATATGGTTTAAATGAAATCTAACGAAAACACATGTGCATTCAATGTGTGCATATAAGTTTCCCTTGCAATGCACTAATACGAATAGTTTTCAAATTAAAAAACAAAAAAACAAAACAAAAAAACAACCAAACATACAAAAATCTAGCTTGTCAAATATTTATGTGTTTGAGGATGTGCATCATTCTAAAAGAATGCACGTGCTTTAGACAGAAAGCTGCTTTGATTCAGTGCCGGGTTATAAACGTAGACTGCTACCTATCAACAGAAATAAAACAAAAACCCAGCCCGAGTAACTATTAAGCGAACTGCCGCTCGGTGTGAAGCGAAGAAAATTAAAAGAAATGTTCTCTGAAGGCAGAGAAGCCAGTCACAGAGAAATGGAAATGCACAGCCTTTACGGGCATGCGCGCACACACACACACTTCATTGTATAGATCAATACGTAACACTTTTTTTTATTGCTAGTCTAACGGTGCATGAATGAAAATGTACCAGAACCTTAGAATAGATATAAAGTGTTAAATAGAGTCGAACAATTCATTTTATTACCATCACTCACACATCTCAAGACCTAATAACCCGTGAAAAGAGAATATGAATGTTATTGGGGGAAAAAATCACCTCAGACATCACGCATTCGCACCGTCTTCGCTATTAGGGTTTGTTGTACCAATGTAGCATTGTGCATTTTTTTTTTAAGTTAGTCATTTTTTTTCTTTTCATTGCACCACTTTTCAGTCGTCCTTCCTTTGCACACTTGTGCACACCCATAAGGGATGTGAATGTAAACACTGCAGGCTGTAGTGCACACAACTGTGTGTGTGCGTGTATATGTGTGTGTTTATACCTTCAAGCAAAAATGCAGTGTTTTCATGCATTTAAAAAGCGTCAAATTTACACCTGGATTCTCCGTATACATCCCAGATGGACACATCTAAACCTTCTGTAGCTTCCTAGAGTTTGTTTGGTCTGTTAGACATTATAAAAGTTCAGTAGGACAACATGGGGGGGAGGGGTGTTATTAGATATAACGTTAGAATTAAATCAGATTTTTCAGAATTGGTGATTTTATGTAATCAAACACGACTCTAATAACAAATAGGAAATGTTTAAATGGTTGATAATTATATGGCAAGTTAAAATTTGCACACTTTAAATCAGTTGTGTTCAGTTCTGAGTTTACTTTGCACCGCAGAGCTCTGCATTTCTTGCAGAAATTTTGATTGCGTTTTACTAAAGAACTCAATGTAAAAATATGAATAATAAATATCCGAATTTTACGCAAAGGCCTAATGTTGCGGTTATTTATTTAAATAATTGTTGTTGTTGTTTTTATTATTATTATTATTATTATTATTATTATTATTATTATTATTATTATTATTATTATATTCCTTCCATACTGAAGTTGCAGTCGTCTATTTGATGTGATCTCTGCCTAATGGGGCGCTCAAGCACGCAAAGCAAGCAAAGCAGTGAGGAACAAAAGCCCATAGCACTGACTCTCCCAGACTTCTGGCTTTAAGTGCAACACCCCCTCCCCCCTTCCCTTTCCCTCCCTTACACACACACACACACATACACACACACGCATACACACACACGCACACGCACATACTTCTGCAAAACTATTGGATCAGGGCATAATTAGACATAACAATTAAGCCACGTCAGCAAATTAGCTGAGGCCACATTGATACTCCAAATAAAATAAAATTCGTCACGACTTGTCGTTTTTTTTTTTTCCAAATGAGAACACGACACTAGGGAGTCGATCGAATCATGCTTACGCTGAAATAATAAAAGAAAACGCAATTACTTAAAAAAAAATAATTCGTCTTAGTGAATTAGGTGATGCAAACAAAGAAGGGGTGATGCGATCTGATGCAATTACCCTTCAGTCCTGACCAGACTAGAGACAGCTTACATTGTATCCGGGACTGAATTGTGTGAATGAGTTTCATTGTAATGATTTGTAGTTTGGGGTTTTAGATGTTAAGGGTTAAATTGTTATTTCACATTTACATCGCTATTTCACAATATTTAAGATCAGCGACAATTCGTTAAGAATTCACTTTAATAATAATAATAATAATAATAATAATAATAATAATAATAATAACTTGATGCTCTGTAAGGCTCAAAATGCTTTAGGTTTGATGAAAATATTATTTAACATTTTACCATTTATTATGTTCTTATGGCTTATGTTTCCTTTTCCTTTTAAGTGTAGATGTTTGAGAAAACAAAAATATTGAAGGCATATTGAATGTTGTACGTTTAATTCTTTAATATTGTACGAAATTGTAACCAAACATTATTTGGAAAACTAAATTTTACATACCCTACCAAACGCATTTCTCCATAAATACCGATAAGGCCTATATGTCTATAACATGAGTTACCGGATCCTTTACATGCGGATAAATATGGAAAACTGAACCGTAATACAGGTCATCATTTCCTGCAAAGTGGCATTGCAATAGACAGGTTTTTTTTTTATATTTTTTTTATATCACTTATACATAAACAAGATTGACACGTTTCAGGCTTTCACTACACAATTTATCGACATAACATTAAATAACAACAATTGTGCTACTCAGACTGGACTTTAGACGAAATGTTGCACTGGATACAAAAGCACATTAATACTAATAATCGGTTAGGTAAACGTGTAGACGGTATAATACTGAGTAATTCACATTTGGTACACATTAACTATAACATTCTCCATTTTCAGTCAAGACTAGATCATCGCAATATTCGTAAAGCCATCTCATTTTCCATATATCTAGGGACCACATTTTTTTTTCACAAATTCCCTTAAACTGTATTATGACTATTTACAAAATAAAAATATTACATTTTAAACTAGGTAAATCTTTATGTACAAAAAAGGCAGGGTTTTTGACCTGCCTGTAGCATGCAACTGATCCCCGGTAAGCAGTCTCTCCCAAAAGAAGAATAAAAAAATTAAAAAAGGAAAAAAATGAAAGGAAAATAAAAAATATATGTATATTAGGGAAAGACGTTTTAGTCTATTGTAGTCGGCCTCGCACCGCGTCCATGCACTCATTTCTTTCTGCTACATAGCCAGAAAACAATCGGGGTTCTCCATTTTATTTCTCTCTTCCTCTAAGAGTCCTTGCGAACAGGCTGATTGTTTTCATTTCCAAGCAGTCTTTTTAAAATTTGCAGTCTTTTTTTTGCTGTTGTTGAAAATATTTACACGTACCATTCGTTAAAATTTGAGGCCAGGGTGGAGGTGGTGGTGTGGTGCACGGTGGAGGAAGCTGAAGGCGATATGGAGCTGCTGCCCTGGTTCTCTGTGGATGGAGAGACGATGGTAGGAGGAGTGGAGGACTCGTAGCCCGAGCTGGCAGCTGGAGAAGGCTGTGAGCCCTGAGACGACGACTCGTGAACCTGAATTTACAAATACGAATATTAATATATGAACATGTAATAAAGAATGAACGCTTTTCTTTGTGAGGTGATAATTTGTGATGGGATTGTGATGTAACGATAAATAAATAAATAAAAAATAAATAAATAAATAAATAGAAACTTTAAAAAACTATATATCAGACTTCTTTAAGAATTACTGAGATTATATATACTGTTTGATTTTATAACGCGACAGAAATGAAAATTAACAAAAACGAAGGGAAGATTAAGAAGATCTATGGCATGCCTAATCATTTCTAATATCTACTATTATTCTAGCAAACATTTTTCTCTCTCTCCATAACAACTCAAACGATCTCTCTGTCTCTTGCTCTCGCTATAAAACAAGAGTTTTCTTCAATTGAGAGTCCACAGAAAGAAAGAAAAAAATAGCGGGAAAATGCACAAAAAAATTAGGGGGAATATTACACACATATGTATTGAATGTGTTTACTTACCTTCATGTGTTTTCGGAGGGAGCTGGGGTGTGTGTAAGACTTGTCGCACATTTTGCACAGATATGGTTTATCTGACGTGTGGACGTGCATGTGTTTCTTTCGATCGCTGCTGTTAGCAAACCGCCTGTCACAGCCTTCAAACTCACACTTAAAAGGTTTTTCACCTACAGCACAAAAGCGGAAAAACAACACTCAGTTTTTGTTTTACTCAATAACTGTATTCAAACTGCAACCTCAAATGTGAACTATTCAAACTGCATCTGTGCAATTATGTTGCAAGTCATTTTAATTTTACTCTAATTTTACTCTAAGAATAAGTAACACTTCTCATGTTTCTAAAAAGACTAGAAAAATCAATTCCATAACAGTTAAGAAAACACCTATCATGCAGGAAATGCATCAGTTATTTATCGTAATTAATAGCTAATTGAATTAAACCTAGACTGTCTAATAAACTCAGATAAAAAAAAAACGTTGTACATAATTACAAATCATATATAACAAGCATATTACATTATTATTATTATTATTATTATTATTAGTAGTAGTAGTAGTAGTAGTAATATTATTAGTAGTAAAATTTAGTTGCTTGTTGTGCTTAATCAGCTTTAATAATAATAATAATAATAATAATAATAATAATAATAATAATCATGCATGTTACCTGTGTGTGTCCTCTTGTGAATTTTCAGGTTTTCTGATCGGGCAAACACTTTGCCACAGCCGGGAAACGGACACGGAAACGGTTTCTCTCCGGTGTGCACTCTGATATGGTTCACGAGCTTATATTTGGCCTTGAACGGTTTCCCTTCTCGTGAGCACTCTTCCCAAAAACAGATGTGATTTGACTGCTCAGGTCCGCCGACATGCTCCACGGTCAGGTGAGTGACGAGCTCGTGCATGGTGCTGAAAGTTTTGTTGCAGGACTTTTTCGGGTTGCTGAGCTGCTCCGGTTCGATCCATTTACAGATGAGCTCTTGCTTGATCGGTTGCCTCATGTAACGGAAGAAGGCACCGGCGCCGTGATGTGCAGCCATGTTCATGTTCACGGGGCCGTAGCCGTGGAGCTGCGTTGAGGCATAATGTGGGTCGGACCTGGGGCTCGCCACGTGGCCGTACTGGTCAGCCCGACCGTACACGTCGCCGGAGAACCCCAGGCGCATCTGACCGTTCACCACACTCGAGGCGGATGCGTGCGTCGCTGCTTGCTCATGCAGTCCTGGGAAAAGCAGGTGCCCGGCGGCGTCCGAGTGCCCGTGCGGCCCCGCGAAGCTACCGGCGGCAGAGGCGAAGAGGCTGTGTTGTGCGCCTGTCGCGTCTCCGAAGCCCCGGTTCCGGAAGAGAAAGTCCCTCGTGGAATTGAACGCCGCAGCCGCCGCGGTGGAATACGAGCCAACGTGGGTCGCGTGGTGATGGTGATGGTGGTGGTGTCCCAGGGCGGCCGCGGCCGCGTACCCGGCGGGCGCCTGCGAGGAGAATGCTGCCTGGCCGGCGGAACCGAGCTCATGCGAGCCGTGGTTGATTTTGAACGCACCCATGCCGTCTGCGAACGGATTGATCCCCAAGGCCACTTCGCGGTCCGCCACTTCGCCCGCTGAGTGATGTCTGGAGGAACCGAAAGTAGTCACTCCGATCGCCGGATACTGCGCTCCCGCGTCCAAGAGCATCTTTAGCCCGCAACAGGAGCAGACCGAGAGAAATCACGCACAAGACAACACCAACTCTATAACAACTGTCTCTGCTGGGGTTATTTCTCTCTGATTTAATGCAACCCAACAAACTCCAGCCTCCTGCTTACTTCTATTTACTTTTTTTTTTTAGTGGAGAGGGAAAATATTTCCCCCCAAGTCCAGCTCATCCGACGTTGCGCGCGCGCAAAAATCACGCGCGATTGTTGTTGTCTCTGTCCTTTCTGCAGGTTTATCTTCTTCCCTAACTTTTCACCTCCTCCTCCGCGAGTCGAGCTGCTTCGGACTGATAGTCGCAATCATTCCTGCAGATAAATGAATTGAAAAGACAACACACAGTCCACCCCTGATGAATGGGGAGGGGAGGGGAAGGGAACTGGGGGCAGCACGTGACCCCCGTGCGTGGCCGGTCATTGGTGAGCGTAAGCTTCTTTTCGCCTACCCCTCCTTTTACTAACATTCACCTTTACCAAATAACAGAGCGAGCTTCCTCAGCGCCGGCGCGATTGGTCGGTTTGCATCATCAATCTGCGGTATATTGTATATAGTGAAGAGGCAGAATGACTGCTGATTTCACCCTGAAATTCAAAAAGAAGAGAAAAAAAGAAGTCAGACTTTGGGCCAAGAGTGCGAGTTTTTGTACATTTTTTTGAATATGCAAATCTGCAGGCCAAGCGAACAAAGTGTAAACAAAAGAACTGAAAATAAAGCAGATTATTATTATTATTATTATTATTATTATTATTATTACAGGTGGCTCTGGGCATTCTCAGTCACACCAAATTCATTATTTTACTGTAGATAAGAAAATAAGAAAGAGGCCACGAAGCGTTTTAACAAATTCAGATGTTTTCCATAAAATCAGTTTAAAGGGTTATGATGTTGAGTTACGTTCGTGAGCGTGGTGCACTTTACATTCCGTTTTGCATAAAAAACCACGAAACCCAAGGACATGCTGCCATTTTAAAAACATTTATTTATACGCATATTTCTTTTCTTTATTAGTACTTATAGACATATTTAAACGCGGCTACTCCTCTACTGGCATGAAAACAACTTTCCTAAAATATCTGTCCATGCTTTATGCTTTAGGCTAGTATAACAAACCAAAACCGGAATATTGGGTCGTTGCGTGCAAAAAAAGGAAAAAAAAAAGTTGTGGCTTGTCGAAGTTATCAAGTGGGATTTGCGGTACTCTCACTGCAGGAAACTCCGGGCGGCTCCAGTTCAAAGCCATACGAGCCATGAAAATCAAATCCGGACTGCAGCCTTCTGCTCCGTACATTTTCCAGCTCATTCCAGAGACAGACAGACAGACAGACAGAGCGGGGGGCGTGGGGGGATGGGGCTGTTGTCTTGAATATTTTTGTTTGAGGGTGCTTTTAGAAAGAAATGTGCATGGTGTCTCTTCAACAGGTGGAACACGGTAAGGGAAAGGCCGAAGTTACTGAGCGGTCAAGGGGTTTGTCTGCTGGAAATGACGTCAGAGCAGGCGATAATCTGATAAAACAAGACTTGTTGCATATAATTCCATGTGGTATTTGTCGTTAGTTTAAACCATGATCTAAAAAGCAAAAAGGATATTCTATTCTCCTTTTTCAATCATACATGCAAAGATCGTGTTGATATGCTAAAATGCTGAAATACCTCCGAGGTCGGATTAACACCCAATCTTCACACCCACATGCGTATGAAAAAACGGCTAATATTAATTCCATAGGCTCTAATCAACATTTGCTTCTTATTATTAATAATTCAACAGTACAACTCTCAGTACAACCGTTATTTTTATAACGCGTATTATGCTTATTCTTATTAATCTGCTTATTATTATATTAATTCTTCTTAATGTAATGCTACCCACTGCTGCTCTTATTGTAGGCTAATGAATTTTGTTTTGTTGCTGAAACCATTTAAAATCATGTTTAACATCCCAGATTCAGTTGTCTTTTACTTTTCATAGTTTTATACACATACTTTTATTCACTTTCCCACTCCGAACCATATATATATATATATGGCACTACACAACAGCAACAGCTCGATACATATTTCAGAGAAGCTAGCAGTGCAGACATTTTCACTATGCTTTTCATTTGATCATATTTCACTGAATGTTTACTTATTTTAGCATGAGATGGTCTGCGGTTGTCACTGAAGGTCTGATGGATCAATCCAAGAGTGTTCCCAGGAGAAATGAGAATTGCAATTTAGCTTACATTAATTATTAAACACGCATTAAATATTATTAGCAATACTACTCATGCAGTGTCTATTTTACGGGTAACATTTTACAGTTCTAAAATAAACACTGCATGAACAGTGGTCGATGGTTGGCACTCCGGTTCAGTGTTCTGAAACGTTACTTTCATTGCATTTTATTATATGTGCTCAGGTAAATCCAGCTTCGCGGTCTTAAAGGAAGTCGTATTAAAACCTATCAAGGTCCAATAAATATAGAACGCATAGTAAGAGCCTGTAGCAGCACTTAAACCGGTTTACATTTCGCGAGCTTACGATATGTTGGTGTGACATGTCAGAAGACATTAAAGGCCTCATTTCTCCTGGAGAGGAACAAATCAGTGAGTGATCGAGCGACCTGTATAATTCTCTCTCTCCAGTCCGCCCAATGCTTATGGAGATTTGCGCGTCTGCTATGTGACATGAATCTAATGGTAACTGTCTGACCCCTCAACCCCTCTGGGGTCACATCACACACACACACACACACACACACACACACACACACACACACACACACACACACACACAGTCCCTGTTTGATTCCATTAACACTACACACAACTAGTGCAGCTCAAGAATGGGGCATTCAGTAAGACGTTGATTGTTAGATTATTAAATTAATTTAACCTGTAGATAGTTGAGCAATTAAAAAATGCATTCATTTAAATGCTGTCTAGCCTAAAGCATTTATATTTTGTTAATTAAAATCGAAGTCTAAAGTCACAATATTATAGCTTAATTAAAATAAAGATCCACTGTTTCCATACCCTACTTAGTCTTTGCACTCTACTTCCATGTAAATAAATAAATAAATAAATTGATTAATTAATTAATTAATTAATTAATCTTTAATTAATTAATAAATAAACTCGATATAGTTGTGTTATTCTTATTATTCTTGTATATTCATTGAGGTTCTGTCTGCACTAGACATATAATAATTAACATAGTATGTATGCTTTATAATATCTTTTGGCCTATTCATTTCCAGCTAACACTGCACACACCTACAAATCACCCTTAATATTCTAATTTCTTATTCATTCAGTCACAATAGATAAGCAACACATGAGTTTTGGGGAGGGATATTACATGAATCCATGTGGTTCATGTTTGCCTAACTGTAGACACCAACACATACACTAAGTGATGTTTAATTTCCTATTTAGGAACTCACAATAGATGACCAGAGGCTACCACGTACAGCCACTTGTTACCTGTTTGGCTCAGATTGCATACAAAATGCATACAATTAATAGTCATTTCTACTGTATTAGAAATATAGCATAAGTTTTGGACTAATGTGGACAGTAACGTGTTGCTTGTTTGGCTAACTCTGCACACCCACTCATATAATGGATAGTATTTTAATTTACTGTTTATTAAGCCCCAGCAGATAAGCAAGAGAAGTTGTTTTGGGCTGCTCTATGCAGCCATGTGTTCCCTGCTTAGCTTTGCTGACCCTGCACACTCTTCCGTGATGAAGTGCCTCCTCCGGCGCTCATGATCCACTCTCGGACACAAACTAAATTACCTCGGATCATAACAACAGCTCTTTATGCTAGATACACGCCGCATAACTGGAGCCTGTTTTCCGAGAAACGCTGATCCCTTTACGAAGCCGACGGAGCCATGTCAGTAGGTGGCTGACACAAAACAAAAAACCTCCTGTTTTTGCCTGTATTTAATATTTTCCACATTAGATCAATTTTGATGCTGATTGGAGGCTGAGTACCAGCATTCAGGACATGAAATATGCGCGTTAAAATGAATAAAGCACCAGCAAACTGTAAGGAGGGTTAGATCGGGAGGTTAGTTTGAAAGCTACTAGAAAAATCAGAAGCAACTAGAAATAACCTACTGTACAGATCTTCTTTGCAGTCACATGGCGATTGCTTTGCTTTTTTAGATGAAACTCTAGACATTGTAGTTATAAGTACAATAGCCTTTGCATAACAACAACAACAGCAGAAAAAAAAGAACTTTTTTTTTTCCACCCCAACCGCTGCCTGAGGTTCGGCGCAGGCGCTCTGGCTGCTTGCTGTCACTAGAAAACATTTTTTCCTTCTCCTTCACATTGGAAACTGTCACAAGTGACGTCAATCACCGAGCTCTGACCAATTAGAGCGCGGAATGATTGTTTAGCTCCGCGGGCTGCAGCGCCTGCCATGAATCTCCATTCAGTCTATCAAAGCGTCCCGCTGCTGCCTCTCAACCGAATGGGATCCCATGTAGGCAGATAGATAAGAACTAAACTTTAGCAAGTTTTATCTATATTTTTTTCTCTCGTTCTGTATTTTTTCCCACCGCGATTAAAATATATTTGTCATCATCATCATTATTATTATTATTTTGCCTGCTGTCAAGTTATTCTAAAAAAGAAAATTAGGAGTAATGAGCGTGGATGCGTTGGGAAGCCCCGTGATGGACCCTGCGTTTTCCAAACGGAGCACGGCACTGAGATTAGTTGACTTGGCAGGGGCTCACCACCATCACCATCATCATCACCACCATACCCCTCAGAGCGTGACAGGCTTCCCGGGGTTTGGCGGGCACGCGCACTCAATGGCTCACGCGCACCCTGGGGAGATCACGGCGGAACCCCGCCTGGGGCCGAGTCCATTCGGGCCAGAACCCATGGGGCACTCGGCGGCCCTCAAAATCAGCCCAGCCCATCATTATCCCCACCACCACCACCACCACCATCACAATCATCATATCGCAGGCCACGGTGAAGTGGTCTCCAGTCCAACGGGAGCTTTCGGCCCGGTGCAGGCTGCCGCGACGGTCCCGTACTCCATGTCTCACGCGGCCCAGGCGTTATCCGCAGGTAGGGATTTCCTTATTCACCGAGATCTGACAGCTCAAGGCGCCATGCCCGCGCTGACCGAGCAATCCTCTGGTTCCGCCTCTCACCACGGAGTGTTTGTCTCGACCACAGGTAGCTACCCGGGACACTATGGCCACCTTCACCCTGACGCTGGAGCGCATGCTCTCTTCCCTGGACTCCATCATGAGCAGCCGTCCAACGGAGCACCGGGTGGCCAAACCTCGAACGGACAAATAAGGCTAGGCTTACCGGGCGACATGTACGTCAGGACCGATCACTTGAGTCAAGTGGCGAGCAGCAGATCGGATCCGTTTGCAACATCTTCGCCTCTCCACGGTCTTAATCTGAACATGAATCTCAGCACACACCACCATCACCATGGACACGGTGCCTTTTTCCGTTACATGAGGCAGCCGATCAAGCAAGAGCTCATCTGCAAGTGGCTGGAGCCAGAAAACTCGGCCAAGAAACTCTGCTCCAAAACTTACAGCACCATGCACGAACTGGTGACGCATGTGACCGTGGAGCATGTCGGCGGACCCGAGCAGGCGAATCACGTCTGCTTTTGGGAAGAGTGTCCGCGAGAAGGGAAACCGTTTAAAGCCAAATATAAGCTCGTGAACCATATCAGAGTGCACACCGGAGAGAAACCATTTCCGTGTCCGTTCCCTGGCTGTGGCAAAGTGTTTGCCCGATCAGAAAACCTGAAAATCCACAAGAGGACGCACACAGGTTAGTTTTTATTTTAGTTTCTGTAAAGCGAATACTTCGTCTTGTTGCAGCTCGCTGTATAGCAATTCTATTTAGACTGCAACTCCTGAGGCTATTTTAGATTCATCGAACCCTAGATGTGAATGTTATTCAGAATTTCCAGATCTGACTCACCAGTGTTTGTACAGAAAATTAATTTAGCTGGAAAAGTGCACTTTTGTATTCCTTCTCTTGGTGTTATACCATCACTGTTAGTTCCATATGTTTGTGTTACTATATTCACATCCATCCAGCTTATATATGTATGAGTGTTCAGGAACTGAGAAAAAAATAGTCACATGAAAATAATTTCTTCAGGCATTGTATAGTTTATAAAGGTGTGATTATCTAAGGGTTTGTGTATTGCGTGAGGTTGAAGCTGAGTTTCTTTGTACTGTGTATCTTTGAAGCTGAGGCATGTATTTTTTTTGTGGTGTGGGGCCTAGTCTGAGGAGTGTGTCCAAAATAATTGCCTGTTGATAAAAAAAAAGTTAAGCTCCAAAAAAAAGCCCTAGATCCTAAGATCGTCTCTGTACATGTTAGTTTTAATATTAAGTGCGATATGAGGCTATTTTGTACATGTAGAATAGATGAGAGTATATATTAACCCCTGACTAGCTAAACTATATATAGCCTATAGAAATGCTACACAGTCAGGTTTCTATTCATTAATATTGTTATTATTTTCCACCCAACATGGACATATTTAGTATTAAAACGAGTAAGAAGTGTATAGTATTTTTAATATATACTGTAGATGCAAGGTTATGCACGATTAAGTGTGCGAGCAGACGAATGGCCAAAGTCAAGTAATTATTGCAGTAGTGATTAATGAAGGGTCACGCTTAAGGTCTTGATTAACGGTGATATGCAACAAGTCGTTCAAAGCAAAGAGCTAAAGGCGCAGAGTTCACAGGATACTCTGTCTTGCATAATCTACATTGAAAAAGTAAATTTTATCAGAGGATTCAGCGATGACTGTTTATTGTTTCACTGATTCATTAAAATATATATCTATATATTTTTGGTCTCCGTGGACAAAGGGCCTATAGGCTTGCTGTTTAGAAACTGCTGATGTTCTATTAATATATGTTCTTAAGACTTTTCCAGCAAATAATTACAATGACTTAGACGTTAGTTAAACTACAGGTTTCCTTTTCCTAGCTGAATCCCATAACACGCTGTCATATTTTCCCATATCCTCTTCCCTCTATGGTGGAATCTGAATCTTTGCTTATGGATGCAGTTTCCCAAGGGTGTCTTTCCTCGTTTCTCGCTTGTACTACACTAATAGCCTATAGCCTTGATTGGCTCTCTCAGCCCAACAGCTGAAGGTCGAATTTATATTCAACACGCAAGTTTAATTAGACAGCAGCAATTACATATTCTCATAAGCGGCTTGGGCTGCGAAAAAAAAATCAATGTCTTGTGGTTTGAATGTAATTAATTCCACCATTCATAGTCGCCTAGTCTTCTTTTGCAAACTCCACAGTCTACATAAAGTAAAACCATACATAAAGTACTATATATTATTTATTTTCTCTTCCTTTATACGCTGTGGTATTGTGATTTTGGGCCTGTTTGTATGAAACACCGTGCTCATACGCGTGTGACATTAACAATTAGTAATTGCAAAAAAAAGAAAGGAAGCACTTCCTGACCTGTTAATAACAACTGTGACACCAGGGTCCACTTCCACAGTTTGCTAACAGTCTAAATATCAAACCCCATGGGACAGAGATGTGAGGACAGATCTGTTCAGTCAATTACAGCCCGCCATATAGGCCCTGCATTTTTTAAAGGATGTTGCGAAGTAGACTGATTATGCTGATGCACAGTGCGTTGTAAAAATGTTTTGTTTGACTTGTGTGACTAATAAAACAGATATAATTATGTTAGAGTATAGCAGGTAAAATAAATAATAAAAAAAACTATATGTGTTGCATTGTTGGAGACAATGTAGAACACTAGACACATTATGCTGGTAAAGAAAACAAAATGATTTTAAATATCTTCCTATTCCTATTTATTTTGAACATAGGCGAAAAGCCATTCAAGTGCGAGTTTGATGGCTGTGATCGACGCTTCGCTAACAGCAGCGACCGGAAGAAGCACTCTCACGTGCACACCAGCGACAAGCCGTACAACTGCAAAGTGCGAGGCTGCGACAAGTCATACACACACCCGAGTTCCCTGCGAAAACACATGAAGGTGCATTGCAAGTCGCCACCTCCTCCGAGCTCGGGCTACGAATCCTCCACCCCGTCTCTCGTGTCTCCGTCGTCCGATTTGGGCCGAGACACTCTGTCGGGTTCGCAGGCTGCCAATCTGAGCGAGTGGTACGTGTGTCACAGCACGGGCCCCGGCGGCACACAGACCCCGCCGAGCGGATCGTCCACCCCGGACCCTTCAGAAGGTCCACCGTATCAGAACTCCTGAAAACATGCATTTTAACTGCGCATGCTCGTGGCTACTTTTGTAACAGTGCTCCGGGCCATGTGAGAGTCAGAAAAGCAGTGTTCAATGGCCCCAATGCACTGGCTCGCTGACAGATACAAGTCACAGCCAAACCACAAAACTGAGGTGGCCAACTTGTCTCCCACGTGGACTGAATATGAACTATCATCACCACCAGTGTCCGTTTTATTGTAATGGTGTACTGACCAGTCGCGCACAGCAAAAAAAGCGCCAGTGTTCTGTTCACACCTAGAGTGTTTATATTTGGATGCTGTAGAAGTTGATTCAACACTGTAAGATTTAATTTTACACTACAGGTGTTTATTAAATATCGAGGGTGTTAGCTAATTCAACACCAGGGATTGTCTGTGTATGCATAAAGATGTATTATTTTATCAAATTGTGATTTTTTTCCCTTTTTGTCTTCAACAAGCTCTTAATTTATTTTTTTGGACCAGTACTGAATTTCTCCTTCTTTTTATTGTATTATCGAACCAAAGTGCTTCAATATAAAAAATGTACATATGTAAATTACATACAATTGTTTTAATGTGTGTCAACATTAATTTTGTAAGGTTCAGTATTTCAGCTATTTTTAAATGTTTGCTACTATTGTTTATAATATATATATACACACAAAATAATAATATTTGGTATTATTTGAATAATTCGAATTTCATAAATTTCAAGACGTAGATGATTATTCTCTATTGTGTTTTATGCTGCCGATAAGATTTGATGGAAGCATTGTTATTGTATTTGATATGACAGTTCATTTACTATTATCCTCTGAGAAATGTGAGCATTTTTTTTTGGTGATTTTTGTAAACCTCGTCAACAACTCATTTTTATGAAAACACGAGACCTTAAAATGTGTACCGAAATGCCTTGTAAGCTGTCAGTAATTTGAATAAAATGTGTAAAATAATATGCAAAAAAATATATATGAATAAGGAAAATATTCCAGTTGCAAAGGAAATTAAATTGTAATGATAGGTTCAGCGAGGACCAAATTAATCCAGCCAGCTTTGTGTAAGAAATTGCTAAATAAATAAAGCGATGCAGTATAAATTCTGACTAGGAAGATGTCTAAGTCGGGTGTCCTAAGCAATCAACCGAACAACAAACCAAGCAAAAAATATACATAATAATAAAATGACCAAAAAAATAAAATAACATAAAAAATAAAGAAAAAACAAACAAACAAACAAACAAACAAATAAATAAATAAATAAATAAACCAATCAACTAATTATTATAATAGTTAAAATATTAAAATATTATTTTTTCTTTCTTCTTTTTTTCTTTCTTTTTTTCTTTCTTTCCTTCTTTCTATTTTTTTTTTTGGTAAATACATTGTCCACTTCAAAACCCCTGTACATAACTTCCATCCCCGTGACTCGCCTTTTTATCTCTTTATTTTTTTTTTTATCCACATAGGTACCCGTGTTTTATGTTCCGATTATCTGGAAAGTATTTCATGAAATGCCTCCGTATTCTCATCCAGACATCAAAGAAAGTTTTATACAAAGAGCGATTTCTTCACGACGGTGAATCTTCATGGTGAGTTAGTATTTCTATGGCAATCGCCGAGTCAGACTCCACTAATATGGGGACCGAGGTTGTGCACTCTAAAGGCTCTTAAAAAAAGCAATATTTTCTAGTCAAGGTTTAGAAACTTCAGTTCGTGAGTGGAAAAAAAATCGACAAAGGAAATAGCGAAATGAGATGAAAAGAACTTTGTTTTTATCTTTTGAGAGAAGTTTGGCGTGTAACAAGTATCTATCTATCTATCTATCTATCTATCTATCTGTCTGTCTGTCTGTCTGTCTGTCTGTCTGTCTGTCTATCTATCT
>JAOVVG010000047.1:6258043-6268388 GCA_028566375.1 Leptodoras nelsoni | reverse complement strand
TGAGGAGCCAATGGTAAAGTTGACAGCGAGGCCACATAAGCCCCCCTTCCTTCAGTAACGGCGAGTCGGCGAGTGCTAGGAGCTCCCCTCCCTTCCTCGGAGGAATTCCCATCTCTCCCTGCAGGTAGCCCGCCCCAGTCGAGCCAGAGAACATGTGTTTTCCTCCCCCAGCCGGGTCAGTGCCGGGTTGATCCTTCAGATGCCGTGATATATATCTGATATTTACATTTTTGAGTTATTGTGTTTGTCATCTGTTCTTTTTTTTTTTTTTTTTATTCATTTCTCAATTATACATATCTGCTAGCTTCTATAGGGTCTAGATATCTAGATTAGGGTTAGAACTACTGTATGTATTAACTAGATATTATACCATAATATCAGCTTGAAAATGTGTCTTATGACAGGACAGAAGTTAAAGAATCAAACAATTCAAGCAGTCTATCCAAAAAAGGAGTCGAAAAGAGTAGACAAGGGCTTGTGTCTTGTGTTGTTTTTTTTTTGTCACACTTTTGAAAGGATGCACATGAAAGAAATGCATTTTGGGACAATCTGTTACCATCATGTAAAAAAAAAAAAAAAGAATAAATATGAGGAACATCTGACCATTTAAGTTCCAAAAGCTTTCTTCTTTTTTTTTTTTTTCAACTTCCTGAAGTCTAAATCATCATTTTACAATATTTGTTCTATCTCATGACTATGCTGAATCAGTCTGGATTTCAGGACGTACAGTGGAACTCATCAGAAATGTCTGCAGAGACTGAGGAATGTTGATCTGGTCCCGTAAATGGCTCCTGGGGGTTCCTGCTTTTTAAATAAAGCGTGGAGTATTTCTGACACACTATTATACGCATTGAACGAAAGAAATGGTAACCATGGTAACATTAAGATTCCCTTAACTAACATTATTTACTGCACTCATGAACATTAAGGAACCATTAAAGTTGGCATTAATGCATTACTAAGCCATGACTAATACTAACAGTATTAACTGACATTTATGTAAAAGTTAAGTAACTAAAACTGTATAAAAAAACGTTAAATGTAATTAAATGTTCATAAATGTTGATAATGTTCTGACCTCCATGTGTAAATCATGAAACAGTGCCAGTGAACACATTCATGAAGGTGTTATCGTGTGTATATGTATGTGTCTGCATGTCTGAGCCTCTCTCTGGATCTCCATGCTTGATGGATTAAACTCTGAGAACAGACTACAGACCTACCAGACGCCTGCTTTCTGTTGCCTTTGCAACTCAATCAGTGACAGACGCCATCTTGGTCTCAGGACGTGTATGTTATGTATTTTACTCTTGTTCCTTCCTACTCCACATGTTTGAACTTTGACCACAGAGTTATGAATATTGGCTTTGAAGCGAAAGGAGAATGTGAGGGGCAACCATCAGACACATGATATTCCAGTTTTAGAGCTGCTTCATGGTTTTAATCAGAATGAGGGAAATTGCTTTCCACATGAACCCTTTAATGTTTAATTTTTTTTTTCATCATACAGAAAATTCTATGATATTAAACACATGGAAGGCTGAAGAATAACAGTGGAAGTTATTTTAACTCCTGCAAACTTGTACATGAACCTAGTTGTGTTTTAGTTGGGCGGATGTAATCTAATTGATACAATTCCTAAACATTTACTTAAGTCTTAGAATTTATTACTGTAATACCTCTACTGAGTGTCCTGTGAACTGAAGGGTGCATAAAGGCAGAGCCTGATAGTGGATTACCAACCAAATATCCAACCAGCCAAACAAACCTCCAACCAAAAAATATATATAAATAAGCAAACATCCAAACAATCAACCAAATATTCAACCGACCAACTAAACACCTAAACAAATCAACAACCAGGCAAACAGCCAACCAATCACCCTTATTATTCAACCAACCAAACATTTAACCAACCAACCAAATATCCAACCAGACATCCAACCAAATAAATGAAGGGCAAGTGAAGAGCTCATAATGGCAGATCCTGATAGTGGATTACCAAACAAACAAACAATGAATCCAAACGATCAGCCACAAATTCAGCCAACCAAACAAATATCCAAAATCAAATAAACACCTAAATAAACAAAAACCACACAATCAATCAATAAACCAAACTTCCAAACATCCAACCAAACATTCAACCAATAAACCAAACATCCAACCATCCAACCAAATATCCAACCAATAAACCAAACATCCAACCAATAAACCAAATATCCATTCAATAACCAAATATCCAACCAATAAACCAAACTTCCAACCATCCAACCAAACATTCAACCAATAAACCAAACATCCAACCATCCAACCAAATATCCAACCAATAAACCAAACATCCAACCAATAAACCAAATATCCATTCAATAAACCAAATATCCAACCAATAAACCAAACTTCCAACCATCCAACCAAACATTCAACCAATAAACCAAATATCCATCCAATAAACCAAATATCCAACCAATAAATCAAATATCCATCCAATAAACCAAATATCCAAACAACCAAAACATAGGATACTGCTACTGCAGCTGCTACTACTACTACTAATAATAATAATAATAATTAGAAGAAGAAGCATTCAACCAAAATAAATACAAACAAGCACGCATATACAAGTGTAGTGTCCCCTGCTGTAGCATACAAACTAAGAATCTGTGTCAGATCTGAACATGTGTCTTAACTCACAGTGTATACAGAAAGACAGACAGCTAAAGTGATAGACACATAGACAGATAGACAGACAGACAGACAGACAGACAGACAGACAGAAACAAGGGCATTACATGGTATAAGGCACTAATGCCTCCTCTCTATTGTTCCACCCAACAATAGCTTCTTACAACATATCTGTATCTGAAGACCTAGGATGTGTTAAATTCTCCTTTTCCTTCACACACACACACACACACACACACACACACACACACACACACGGTGAAAGCCTCTTGCATGACAGTGCCTCTTTAGTGTTTGGAAGGCGCAGCAGCACGCTGAGTGCGGCTCTCAGTGGGGGGCGTCACCGGGGGATCGTTCTCTCTGCCCATCTCGCCGCACGGAGCTGAAAGGCCGAGACGGGAGATTAAGGAGGAAAAGCCGTGTCTCCCCCCTGAAAAAGAAAGAGAGACACCCTGTCCAATTTGAACTCATTACTACCAAAGGAATACATAGAGAATAATGGTGTGCGAGGACAAACTAATGGATCTGAGTATACCCCAAAATGACAAGTATACAGAAGATGCCCCAGATCAGGAGGCATTTGGGCATATTCTTGGGGCCTTGTGTAATATGAGATAATGGAAGGTCGAAGGGAGGAGAGAAGAGGACAGAGAAAGGCAAAACAACATTGAGAGCTCTCAAACCCCTCACTGGGAAAAGTGTATTTATCAATGTAATAGCAGGTATCTGATTGGGCAGGAGTACTCTTGTGAGTTTGACTGCGGAACCAAGTTACACAGAGTGTCCCCTACAGCACCCTCATATTCATCCTGCTCCTTTTCAGTGCTCTCTGCTCACTGCTCTGACCAGGTGGACAGTCCAAGATAAGGGCTGACTCAGTGGAGCAACCGGCGCTTCACACTCCAGTAGATTGTAGACTGCAATGTAAAAAGAAGGAGTAAGAATGAATGCAGGTGACTCCTTCCTCACTGGTGTGTAAATGAGATTCAATTAAAGTGAAAGGCCATGGCTATGGCAACCTATGGGGTGGTGTGAGAGGGAGAGAGAGACAGAGAAGCAGAACATGAGAAAGAAAGAAAGAAAGAAAGAAAGAAAGAAAGAAAGAAAGAAAGAAAGAAAGAAAGAAAGAAAGAAAAAAAGAAAGAAACATGCACTGTGTATATCACTGCAGAGCTGGTTCCAGAGGAAGAGTGACATTACACTGAGCCTGAGTTTCCTTAGACCTGCACATAACCTTTTCTCTTCTCCCTCACACTCACTTAGGGATACTGTTGTTGTCCCAGTAGCAAGTCATTCTCAAAAAAAGCAACCAAAAAAATCCCCCCCCCCAAAAATGGTGTTCTGACCTTCAAATAGTGGCTGCATGTGAAAGGCCTTCATTAAGCCACGAGCGCTTACGGATTGCAGCTCTGGCCTACAATGTCTGGGTTCGCCTCAGCTGGGGTGCACACATACACGGACTAATTTAGGCAATTAGACAAGGGCATGATTAAAGGTGGCCAGATTGAAGGAGAGCCGTGCTTGGCCTTTGGCCAGGACACCGGGGTTAGCACCCCTGCTCCTGAGCTCAAAATGCTGCGAGGTTCTCTAATGACCATCAGGCTCAGGAGCACTAATCAGCCCTGAGAGAGAGAGAGAGAGACAGAGAGAGAGAGAGAGAGAGAGGGGAAGGAAGAAAAAGAAAGAGAGCAATAAAAAGAGAGAAAGAAAGGACCTTTTGTTTGGACTCATTTAGTCATGAAGCCCTGATGTTCTGTATTAATCGTATTAATTAGTTTATACTTGTACATGTAGAAATGTGTTATTATTACCAGAAGAGTTAAGATGTTCTAAATGTTATTTGCCTGCCACTAAATGTCACGTGAATGCATGTGGTACTCAAAAATATCAGCATAAATATAAATGTATAAATAATAAGAGTTACACCTGTTTTAAAAAAAAAGTGAAACTCTTAAATCCAAGTTTCTGAAACCATACCTGTATCAGAGCTATTTAAATTCATTCTTCTTCAGTGATCTTTTTATCTTCGTCAGGGTCGCTGTGGATCAGGAGCCATTCCTTAGAACACAAAACGTGAAGCGGGAATACACCCCAAAGTCCATCACAGGGATTCATCCACACATATTGACACCTAAAGATAATTTAGTGAAATCTAAATGCATACTGGCATTTTGGAAAGTAGGAGGAAACCGGAGAACCCAGAGGAAACCCCGTGGACCTCCTCATTGGGAGAACCATGGCCGGGCGCTATTATAAGCATTACATGCTATTTATATTTATAGACCCCCCCAAAAGACCATGCATAGTTGGGGAACAGGGAATGTACAAAAGAATGGAGGTAATTAGTAAATTATAATTAGCATTTTCTTCCTTAAAAAGAAAAATACCTGGTGTTTTATTCTATATTACGAGCTGAGGTGAAGGAGCTGAACCAAATCTCTGTAAAATCTTTGGAGCACTGTGTACTAAATGCCAAAAGTCAGTCACCTTCAGCATCATGGGTTTATTTTATTTATTTTTTATTTATTTTTTTTTATATATTGGATCAATCCTCAAGGTGATTGTTGTTGCAAAATAACTTTAATTAATTTAATTAATTAATAAATTAACAAATTACTTTTTTATTCTATTTAATGGATTAAATTCAGATCATCAAACTATTTCTTTTGGAAATCTTTGAATTAATTAAACTATTAAATTATTAAATAAATACTTTTTTTATTCTATTTACTGGATCAAATTCAGATCATCAAACTGTATTTCTTTTGGAAATTTTTTAAATGTGAGTGGTGATGGGTTTTTCATCTCATACATTAAAAATGAAAATGAATTCCTGGTGTATTTAGTGCTGTAATTGATGTCACACCGATATTGATATGGCGTTATGGACATATTGAGATTTTGAAAGATGCTGAGATATTAAGCCTGAAACCCATCACCGGAATGATTTTTTTTGTTTCTTTTTCCCCCCATAGGAGTTCTCTAGCTGTGCCTGGGCTTGGCAGTGGAGTGAACATGTGAGTGTCCGACAGTAACAGGGCTCTGCAAGGCCGAGCTCAATAGATTTTCTCTCTATGTCTGAGTCTCGTTCTATTCAGAATTGATTGTTCTCGGCTTCCTCGGTGGAGGACACAATTACCTTTTCTCCCGTTCTGGAGTGTCAGTCAGCGCTCATGAATAATGAAAGCCTGACATTCTGTTACTGTTACCTGCCGCTTGTAACCAGTCAAACCTTAAAAAGGTGTTTATCTGCACTCATTGCCTTTCCAAATGTTAGATATTAAGAATTAATGTGTATGATTAAGATACTTTAAAAGCTGGCAAATGGTATATTTAAATATTAAGTCACATGTAATTAAGGAGACAGAAATATTCATTCCTGTAGTTAGGGGCAATTATAACAATTTCCATCAAGGGATTTCCCAGCTTGACTTTTTTTTTCTGTTCAGAGCTATGATGATTAACATTACAGCTAATTGAAGTCATTTTGTTAGGCTCTGGGTACTTCTCTCTGCTTTTGTCCTAGAGGGAGTCCTAACACTCCACAGCCTCTGTGCTGAATTTCAATAAAAGATTTTAGGCATGTCCCCCTCCACACACTCACACAGGCCTCATTTTATTGTCTGTTGGAGTGTTTCCACCCGTTGGTTTGAGAGGTCAGGCTTCCGTCTTGGAGCGATCGGCTGATGGCTGTGACCCAGCGGGTGGACAGTGAACCCCAAGCCACCATCCCTTTTCCTGAAGCTAAAACTGAGCTAAAACCACTTCAGCGTCTCTGCAGAAAATGGAAATTTCTCCGCGCTCATTTTAACGCCCTCATGATCACCACTCACTACTCAGCCTGTAGTCTCAATTAGAGGGTAGAATGATATAAAAAATTTATGGTAAAATAATTGCTGAACATATCAGGAATTTCGGGGAATCATTGTATTTTTAAAAAGGAAAATATTAAATGCAAGTGCAGCATAATTGGGGGAAAAAAATAAAAATAAATAAATAATAATAATAATAATAATAATAATTATTATTATTATTATTATTATTATTTTTATTATTTTATTTTATTTTATTGTATTTTATTTATTTTTTTTACTATTTTTATTTTATTTTCTAATGCTAAATTAAGTACTGAAACAGAACAATGATGACACCATTATTCAAATCATACCATTAATAATTTGAACAGTTCACGTTTTATTGAAATTTCTATTTCTAATCACTGACATTTACTGTTGACACTATGGGCTGGGCTACTTAACCGTTCAAATCATTACTTATTTGTCAGGGACTTCTAATTAAGAGAAGATATAATCTGAGGATTTAAGGGTTAAGGGATTTGCCTGCAAGCCCATCCCTGGTTCTCGAGCAGTACTAGAATGTGAATGAAAATCCTCCAGACCCGAATCTGGAACATTAAATCATAGTTTATGCTGCTCTATCAGGCCAGCATGCCGTGATTTCAGTCAACCAAAAAGAAATAAATCAGCTAGTTTTGCATTATGATATTATATTATATTGGTAAAATATTGTAATTGTTACATTAAATGGTTAATTATTTATTTATTATGCAGGTAAAGTAATTGTTACTTTACATTACTTTAATAGGAAATGATTACATTATGTAGGTACTTTTTATATTACACAGATCATACTGCATATGTAAAGTAATGTAATTCTTACTTTATGTTACTTCACATAGGAAATTACATAACATTATATATTTTATTTGCAATTATTACATTCCATTATGTAGGTAAAGTTACATTATGTAATATTGTTACATTACATTGTTTAATCATGACATCATATTACATAAGTAAAGTAATGATTGCTTTACACTACTTCAAATAGTTAAACTATTACTTTGCATTACTTTACAGTAATTTAAACTTCATAACTTTTTATATCACTTTAGACAGGTAATTGTTACGTTATGTAGGAAATTCTTACATTATATAGGTCAACATTACAGGTAAATAAATTATTTTACATTATTTACATTGGCAATTATAGCATTACATCACAAACATAAATTTATGTTACATTGCAGTAAGGTAAGGTATACATACCTTTACATAGTTAATTACTACAATACATTATGTCCGTAAAGTAATTGTTACTTTACATTACTTTACATAGGTAGTTAATACATTACATTATATTACATTACCTTACATTACATTATACAGGTAATGAAAAGCAACTTAGGTAATTATTGCTTTACATTGAGTAGGTAAAGTAACAATTATAGTTACTGTACTTTACATTGGCTATAACTGCATTACATTGTATGTCAGTAAAGTAAAATAATTGTTACTTTACATACCTTTACACAGGTAGTTATTACAATACATTATGTCAGAAATTAAAGCAACTTACATATGTAATTACTACATAATATCATGTAGGTAAAGTAATTGTTAATTTACATTACTTTACACAGGAAATTATTACATTGCATTCTTTGAGGAAAATAAGGCAATTGCTACTTTACATACCTTTACATAAGTAATTATTACATCATATTATGCCAGTAAAGTAAAGTCATTGTTACTTTACAATACTTTACATAGGTAGTAATTACAAAACAATATATTATGCCAGTAATGTAAAGTAATTCTTACTTTACAATACTTTGCATAGGTAGTAATTACAATACAATATATTATGCCAGTAATGTAAAGTAATTGTTACTTCACAATACTTTGCATAGGTAGTAATTACAATACAATATATTATGTCAGTAATGTAAAGTAATTGTTATTTTACAATACTTTACATAGGTAGTAATTACAATACAATATATTATGCCAGTAACGTAAAGTAGTTGTTACTTTACAATACTTTATATAGGTAGTAATTACAATACAATATATTATGCCAGTAACATAAAGTAATTGTTACTTCACAACACTTTACATAGGTAGTAATTACAAAACAATATATTTTGCCAGTAATGTAAAGTAATTCTTACTTTATAATACTTTACATAGGTAGTAATTACAATACAATATATTATGACAGTAATGTAAAGTAATTGTTACTTTTCAATACTTTGCATAGGTAGTAATTACAATACAATATATTATGCCAGTAACATAAAGTAATTGTTATTTTACAATACTTTACATAGGTAGTAATTACAATACAATATATTATGCTAGTAACGTAAAGTAATTGTTACTTTACAATACTTTACATAGGTAGTAATTACAATACAATATATTATGCCAGTAATGTAAAGTAATTGTTACTTTACAATACTTTACATAGGTAGTAATTACAATACAATATATTATGCCAGTAACGTAAAGTAATTGTTTTTTTACAATACTTTACATAGATAGTAATTACAATACAATATATTATGCCAGTAACGTAAAGTAATTGTTACTTTACAATACTTTACATGGGTAGTAATTACAAAACAATACATTATGCCAGTAATATAAAGTAATTGTTACTTTACAATACTTTGCATAGGTAGTCATTACATTACATTTCATTATTATGGAGGTAAAGAAAAGTAATTTAGGTAATCATTGCTTTACTTCATGTATTTAAAGTAATTGTTACTGTACTTTACATTGGTTATTGGTTATGACATTACATTGTGCCAGTAAAGTAAGATAATTGTTACTTCACATTACTTTTAATGGGTAATTATTACAATATATTATGTCAGTAAAGTAAAGTAATTGTTACTTTACATTACATAGGTAGTTATTACAATACATTATGTCAGTCTAGTAAATCAACTTACATATGTAATTATAATAAAAATTATAATAATAATTATAATAACTAACTTTTAATGAATTAGTTAATTTACATTACTTTACACTGGTAATTATTATACTGCATCCTTTGAGTAAAGGAAGGCAATTGTTACTTTACATAGGTAATTATTACATTGCATTATGTAGGTAAAGTAAAGTACCTGTTCCATTGGTATTTATTACATTTCATTGGTAATTACTTTATAAAGGTAATTATAACATTACATTTCATTGTATAAGTAAAAGAACTATTACATTGCATTTGTATTTATTACGTAACAGCAGTAATTATTACATTAGCAAAGTAATTATTAGTGTGGTAATTAGTGTATTACATTGTGAGGCTAAGCTTTCCTGTTCATACTTCACAGTATTCACACAACATGTATGTAATTGAAGCTGCACCCTGATCCAGAAAGAGTTCCAGAAGTACTTACATACTTACTGTACTTACCGCAAATGTACCCATGCTGTGTACTAACAGCCTATAGACAGAACCAAAGAGAAGCCAGCGCGAGAGAGAAATTGGTGCTGAAAGTTATGCTCTGTGGTGTGATAGCTAGCACCAGAGTTTCTACAAGCCTTAATGGTGGCTATGAATTATCAGAATAGCAAAGAATCGCAGCACTAACAGGGAAGTGGTGAGTATAAGGGGCTAATGTATAGCTAAGTGAAGGATCCGTGACACTGCCACTCACACTGATATACCGCCTCTCCCTACTGGGGCACGCATTCAGGCTAGAGAGTGTAGCATACTGAGCAGTAAGTCCATTAAAGTTATGCATGATGTTTTCACAGGGCATGCTGCGTGATATGCTGCGTGTGAGTCAGTGTGCATGTGTATGATCCTGTATCAGGATCAACCGAAAAAGCATCAAGAC
>JAOVVG010000047.1:3198718-3208959 GCA_028566375.1 Leptodoras nelsoni | reverse complement strand
ATGACAGGTGTTCCAGTTTCATTGTCTAACCCATTTATATATATATATATATATATATATATATATAGATGTGTGACATCCCAATTGCCACTGCATTGCAAACAACTCCTTTTATGTTTCCCGCTTCCTCTTTTAGCCGTACGACACAATGACATAATCTGTCAGGAAGCTTAAGCATTCTAAGTGGCAAGATTAAATAAAAAAAGTGCTGGAACGCTTTCCTCGACCGACTTCCCTCCTTCCAGGACGCCTGACGATCTCCACATTCACCACCGTCACCGACTTTCACTCCACAGACTCTAACTCGCATGGTCAGGGTGGTGAGAAGCCAAACTATAACGAGATCACATCCCAGTTTTTTCCCTCCCTCTCGCCTGTCAAAGTTTGTACAAACACTTTTGAGTTGCTGCTTCCAGGAAGTTCGAGCTGGGAAAAGAAAAAAAAACCCTGCAGGATGTGGCTACGTGCTCGTGTGTTCAGCATGTTTGTGAGAAGATTCCTCACTCTTGTGGAGTTTAAGACTTCGGATGTCGAAGCGTTAAGTGAGCTGTGACATGATGCACCTCCGCGCAACTTTGGAGAGTCTGTACTCAAGATATTTTCGTTGTGTACCATTATTTTTTAGCATTTTTAATAGTTTTATCGACTTTCCTGAGGAAAACGTTGATATTCCAGTTACTATGGGTTTAGCACACCTCTGGAAAAGACGTAACCGCTATCATGCTAGCTAATCATCAGGAAAAAATAGTTTACGCTGTCATTCAGCAACACATCTGAGGAAAACTGTGGCATTCCAGAAGGCTGTGTTTCATTTCTACCAGAATTGGGTTTTACGTTTTCTGTCATGCGCTAGCTAGCTAAATTGTAACTTTAATCGTAAGAAGTCTTTGCTTAGGAATTCACCGACACATCTGAGGAAAAATGATTCCGTGTTAGGATATGTGTCCCGTCCCTCGTTACCGTGTCTCTGTCTTGTCTCTCTAAAACACGCAATGAACAGCTATGTGCTAGCTAGCTAGACAGCTAGCTAAATAATTTTTAATAGTAAGAATTCTTTACTTAATAATTCCCAAACAAACCTGAACAAAATGTTGATATTCCATAATAACCTGTCTCGTTTTCTTAAAGCGTCTTTATATTTTCTGTAATCTGTCCGCTAACTAAATGCTAATTCTATCGTACATAGCGTAAGTCTTTACTTTGTAACGCAATAAAACATCTGAGGAAACTTCTAGAATATTCACTAAAGTTTGGTCATGTTTCCGTTGAATGAAAATCCTCGAAATAAGAAAGGCTAGCTAGATACGTACCTAGCATAGATCCCAGTAGCCTAGCAAATGGTGGTCTTGCTAAATTTGATACAATTCACACATTTAATATACTATGCTAACTAATAATATGCTATAACTATGGTCATAGGAGCGTACTGTTCGTCCAGATGAGACTGTTTAACGCTAAGTAAAATATTAACATGATCGTAACGTGCTGACACAGAGTGTCACAGAGAAATTATGCTAATGTGTTGAAACAAAAAGACCGCACAACAAATGACGAAAGCATGATAGGAACGTAGCTAAAAGGGAATTCGGGTCAAGTTGGAAGAAAAAAAAATGCATGTTTTCTCACTCAGGGTTTTTTTTTTTGTCGTTAAGGGAAAAGTCGGTTGAAATCGCATGAGAGAGCACTAGCGGATCAGACGGAAGAGAGAAAGAAAGCGCAGCTTGCAGTTTGAGCCTGCAAGGCAAGTCTTCCTCTTGTCCCAGGTGAGGGAGCTTCAAAAAAAGAGGGATGAACCTCGGGAACCAATTTGCTGAGTTTTGTTCGGAAACAGAAAGCCTGGAGTCTTTCACGAGAAGGAAAAAAGAAAGAGAGGAAAAAATGCCCAGAGTTAGCAAATAACTGAAGGAGGAACTGCACTAAGGTCACGTAAAACCGGGCACAGACTTTCTGTTAGCGCTGAAATCATAACATACACTGACTTAGCATTAGCATGAATGACTTAGCATTCGGTAAATATCCATCAAGAAGAAAAACAAATAAAGAGACGGAGTTAGCAGTTAAAAAGGTTTAAAATTAAAGAAACGCTAATGCTCTGTAAAACCTCACCCAGATCATGAAGGAACAGGGGTATTAGCATGGATTAGCATGGAAAGCTTTACTAAAATGTCATATTTTAAAGGAAAGATGACACTTATCAGCATACCAGAAAACCTGATCTGTACCTAGCATTAGCATCAATTTGGCATCAGCATCCATTTAGTCACAAGTATGTTAAATTTTAAAGAAAAGAGCAGACTTAGCATCATACAATTATTCTCACCACAGCTAATAACTTAGCTAGCATGCCGTAATGCTGTTCTTTTTTCATTAAAGTTCTCTTTTTCTCTTTTTTCTCTTTTTCTCAATGTTCCCTTGCCCACAGACTCAAATGTTAAGTTTAAAAATAATAATACTTCTATAATAAAGAATAATTATATCATACTTTAAGCACTGGAAACAACAATATTTACCTTAGACGTATGGTTAAAATGCTAAAAACACTAATAAAGGACTCAATATTACTGCAATTTTGATTTAGCTTGCTAGCACATGGCAGTTTAATCTCTTAAACATGTAGAGTAAGAGCACAGTGAGTGTGGAAATGAGACAGAACCATTGGAACCATCAACATTTACCTCAGGTACATTAATAGGAAAATGCTAATAAATGGGTCTACATGACAATTTGGTTCTTGTTGCCATAACATCTGTTATACAGACAGTGTAAGAGAAAGTGAAAGAAAGAGAAAACAATAAATAGCAATCAAGAACAGCAAAACATTTACCTCAGATATGATAGATGACCAAGAGAAGTTGATATGACTAAAGTATGGCTAAAGTTAGCTTGCTAGCATGCAGCTATTACATCTATCAGAGTGTGAAAATGAAATGAGACAAACATCAACATTTACCTCAGATGTGTCGGAAAATTACTAAGAAAATGCTAATAAACGGCTCTATATGATGATTTGGAACTTGTTGCCACACTAGACAGTGAAATAGAAAGCAAAAGAGAGAGAAAACAATAAAGAACATCAAAAAAATTACCTCAGATATGTTAGAAAATGACCAAGAGAAGCTGACATGACTAAAGTATGACTAAAGTTAGCTTGCTAGCATGCAGCTACTACATCTGTCAGAGTGTATAAAGACACAGTGAGGGTGAAAATGACATTTAACATTAACTTTTACCTCAGATGTATTGGAAAATTACTAACGAAATGCTAATAAATGGCTCTAAACAACAATTTGGAACTATTAGCCTGTTTCCATAACGTCTTTTATACAGACAGTGTACGAAGAAGTGACACAGACAGAGAAAACAATAAAGAACAATCAAGAACATCAAAAAGATTTACCTCAGATATGATAGAAAATGACCAAGAGACGATGACTACATGACTATATGACTAAAGGTAAATGGCTTAGCAACTTGCTAGCATGCAGGCATTACATCTATCAGAGTGTGAAAATGAAATGAGACAAACATCAACATTTACCTCAGATGTGTCGAAAAATTACTAGGAAAATGCTAATAAACGGCTCTATATGACGATTTGGAACGTGTTGCCACAACAGACAGTGAAATAGAAAGCGAAAGAGAGAGAAAACAATAAAGAACATCAAAAATTTACCTCAGATATGTTAGGAAAATGACCAAGAGAAGCTGATATGACTAAAGAGACTAAAGTTAGCTTGCTAGCATGCAGCTATTACATCTGTGGGAGTGTATAAAGACACAGTGAGGGTGAAAATGACATTTAACATCAATATTTACCTCAGATGTGTGGGAAAATTACTAAGGAAATGCTAATAAATGGCTCTATATGACGATTTGGAACTTGTTGCCACAACAGACAGTGAAATAGAAAGCAAAAGAGAGAGAAAACAATAAAGAACATCAAAAAATTTTACCTCAGATATGTTAGGAAAATGACCAAGAGAAGCTGACATGACTAAAGTATGACTAAAGTTAGCTTGCTAGCATGCAGCTATTACATCTGTCAGAGTGTGTAAAGACACAGTGAGGGTGAAAATGACATTTAACATCAACAAAAAAAGGGGGTAAAATAGTAAATAAGGTGAAGGCACGGTGACCATAGAAACAAGACATGATCATCAGGAACATCAACATTTACCTCAGATGTATTGGAAAATTACTAAGGAAATGCTAATAAATGGCTCTAAACGACAATTTGGAACTATTAGCATGTTTCCGTAACGTCTGTTATACAGACAGTGTATGAAGAAGTGACAAAGACAGAGAAAACAATAAAGAACAATCAAGAACATCAAAATTTACCTCAGACATGTTGGAAAATTACTAGGAAAATGCTAATAAACGGCTTTATATGACGATTTGGAACTTGTTGCCACACTAGACAGTGAAATAGAAAGCGAAAGAGAGAGAAAACAATAAAGAACATCAAAAAATTTACCTCAGATATGATAGAAAATGACCAAGAGAAGCTGACATGACTAAAGTGACTGAAGTTAGCTTGCTAGCATGCAGCTATTACATCTGTCAGAGTGTGTAAAGACACAGTGAGGGTGAAAATGACATTTAACATCAACATTTACCTCAGATGTGTGGGAAAATTACTAAGGAAATTGCTAATAAATGGCTCTAAATGACAATTTGGAACTATTAGCATGTTTCCGTAACATCTGTTATACAGACAGTGTATGAAGAAGCAACAGAGACAGATAAAACAATAAAGAACAATGAAGAACATCAAAATTTACCTCAGATATGATAGAAAATGACTAAGAGACGATGACTACATGACTATATGACTAAAGGTAAATGGCTTAGCAACTTGCTAGCATGCAGACATTACATCTGTCAGAGTGTGTAATGACACAGTGAGGGTGAAAATGAGACAAACATCAACATTTACCTCAGATCTGTTGGTCACATACCAAAAAAAAGTAATACTAGTAAAATTATGATTTAGCTAGCTAGGAATAGCGGTTAAATCTCTTATACAGACCGCGTGAAGGCAGAGTGATCGTATAAACAAGACACGATTATCAGGAATATCGACATTTACCTCAGATGTGTTGGTTATATGCTAAAAAAACATTAAGAAGAATGAATATTTATTAACTGTTTCCACAGAATCGTTAACATGCTAAGATATTCTGTTTTTAGCATTAGGATTAGCTCATTTTATTCTAAAGGTGAAGGGATTATGAACGGGATTTCTCTCAGCATTTGCTAAGGACATTTTAAGGGCTTTTTTTGAGCTATTGCTCATCAAAATAAGTGACTCCTATGAGCGAGTCTCTCTCTCACACACACACACACACACACACACACACACACACACTAAACGGTTGCTCCAATGCTAATCGACAGGCATTCAATTATTCCCCAGCTCATAACCATAATATAGAGGAATGACAGGCTATATATTCAGAGCAATATTTATTTGTGGTAATGCCAGGCGTTTAGAGTGAAAGAGGCTAACTGAAGGCCGTGTGATTTATTAGCGCTTGGCTTCATATCATATCATTCGCGCGACTGCTGTCCAAATCCTGGGTTGTGGGTTTTTTTATTTTTTTTTTATTTTAGAGCGCTGTATATATATTCAACGTCCTTTTAAATGCAAAATCGCCTGCTTTTAAGGTTCATTCAGTCGAAACGCGGCTTTAAACAGCCGCTAGCGTGGCGGAATAGTGTTTGCTAGAGAGCCGTGATGAAGCTCTCCTGCTACGAAGGGAAGGAGCCACGTTTTCACGACTGGTGGCGTAAAACGCTAAAGAGAAAAAAAGCGGCTGCCTCGGAGAACTGCGGCGCGGTATTCAGATTTACAGTAACAGATGGCTAACAGTGTAGAAATCAAAAATATTATGTTTCAGATTTCCTTTGATTCAGCAGCAGAAATGATAAACACACAGCCCTGAAACCTACACAATGCGAGTTAGCGAGGCGAGCGCTCTCTCTGCTGCTTCGTTTTCATTCCTTTCATTTGTCTAGAGACTGCCAGGCAAGCGACCATAAACCTGTATGTTTGGCGCTGCGTGTAAAACATAAAAAAAAAAACCCAGATTTGATCATTTATTCACACGTCTAAAGAGTTAGCGTAAACTTTTCCAAATTAGCTAATTTGGCTAAATGGGCCAAATCGCTCGCTATTCAATGAAGTCTTTTAATGAGTCTATACCATAATCCTAGCAACAATTCTTTACATACATTTGTAATGAATTGCAAGTGGCTAATTTAGTACTTTTATTTTCAGTTCCTTGCTAGTTAGCATCAACTGCTTGTAGAGCAAAACAATGTTACCAAAGATATCGTAACATTTATATTAGCATTACAGCACCACTTAACAAGTTGCTAGTTTCAATACATTTCCTCACAGCAAATTTCTTTTTCCTCACGCACTTTAGAGTTTGCCCATTTCTTTGCTAGTCATTTGTCCCAATAGCAAATGCGCTAATAAGCAAACAACTTAAATTCTATATTATAAATTGTATCAACAACTATGAGAGCAAGCTAAACTGTACCTAATGTTTCCCATATGGCATTCATATTAGCATAACAGTGCCACTTGGCTAGTCACTCAAGCTAGCCAGCTAATTTTTAAAGATATTTGAAGAAATTTTCTAAGAGGAAATTTAACTAATAGTGATCTAAAATAACATTATTATTAGCATTCATTTATTTCTTGCTAGCTATGTACATCAAAAGCAGATTGGTGTTAGTTTGACTTTGTTGTTGAGCGTATTTTAGTCTACACAATGCTAATATTGTTATTATTATTATATTTTAGTTTCATCTCTTTTATTTGTTTCTGTAAGCAGCTATATTTCTAGATAGTCATGCTAGCTGGCTAATATCTAAAAAATTTACGATTTATTGATGTAGTAGGTTAAATGTATAAAATTCTTAAAAATGTTAGCCATCCACGTTAAAAGCAAATTTGCGCTAACACCTAAATATTGATTAAAAAAAACTGGTGATTATTGTTCACTTCGGCTATCGCTAATTTGTGTAAATTGTTTTTTTTGTTGTTGTTTTGTTTCACAAAGATCCAGAATTGTTTTAGCCTCTGTCGTTAACGACGACGCGGAGAGCGTCTCACATACCTTCCTTCTCTCTCTCCCGACCTCCGGCTGACCTCATCAGACGGAATGAACTTGTTCAGTGGCCTGAGGAAGACAAAGCACCGTTCACCAGACCCTCTGGAATAAAAGGAATCGTTTCTGACACATCATGCGACGTATTATCGGCGCGGTTTGTTTTATTTTGTTGTAATAAACCAACAGAAATGAGCGGTTTGTCTTATTAGCTACGGAAGGCAATTCATTTGTGTGTCAGACGAACATGGCGCCTGGTAAACATTACCACGTAGCATCTGTGTCCCTAACACTGGCATCATTAGCCTTAGTAGAGTGTTGTAAACAATTTAACAATCATTCTTCTTATTTTCTTATTTTGTGTGAAATTTTTTTTAATAAACTCTAATGTTAGCATTAGCAATTAGCCATTAAATCTGTTATATTGACAGTTTTAAAGGATTAGTGACAGTGAAAATGTGATATACCTCACCTTTAGGAATATCACCATTTTTACCTGATAAAATGCTAAATACTACTAGGGGTAAAAATTATTATTTAGCTAGCTAGCTAGGAAGCAGCAATTAACTCTGTAGACTACTACTACAGACTATAAAGACACAGTGATGGTGAAAACAACATAAAAGTAATTTACTATATTTACTAACATTTACCTCAGATGTGGAAGTAAAATTAAGAAAAAATAAAGAACAGACAGTATACAAGAAAAATGCTGATCTGGCTAACTAGCTTGTATTATTTAGCTAGCTAGCTAGGAAGTTTAAAGACACAGTGATGGTGAAAACAAGAACAAGCATATTTACCTCAGATGTGGTAGTAAAATGAAGAAAAAATAAAGAACAGACAGTAAAATGCTGATCTGTCTAACTAGCAATTAGCCATTAAATCTGTTATATTTACAGATATAAAGGCTTAGTGACAGTGAAAATGTGATATAACCTTTAGGAATATCACCATTTACCTGGTAAAATGTTAAAAATGCTAGGAGTAAAAAGTATTATTTAGCTAGCTAGCTAGGAAGCAGCAATTAAATCTGTTATACAGACTGTAAAGACACAGTGATGGTGAAAACAAGATAAAAGTATTGGAAACGTTAACATTTACCTCAGATGTGGAAGTAAAATGAAGAAAAAATAAAGAACAGACAGTATACAAGTAAAATGCTGATCTGGCTAACAAGCTTGTATTATTAACTAGCTAGGAAGTTTAAAGACACAGTGATGGTGAAAACTTTGAAAAGATAGAACAACATTAACATTTACCTCAGATGTGGTAATAAAATGAAGATAAAATAAAGAACAGATAGTATACAGATGACAACAATTATGATTTAGCTAGCTAGCAAGCTGCACTACACAGTTATGGTGAAAACAAGATAATAGTATTGGGAACGTTAACATTTACCTCAGATGTGGAAGTAAAATGAAGAAAAAATAAAGAACAGACAGTATACAAGTAAAATGCTGATCTGGCTAACTAGCTTGTATTATTTAGCTAGCTAGATAGGAAGTTTAAAGACACAGTGATGGTGAAAACTTAGAAAAGATAGAAGAACGTTAACATTTTCCTCAGACGTGGTAGTAAAATAAAGAATAAATAAAGAACAGACAGTATACAAATGACAACAGTTAAGATTTAGCTAGCTAGCAAGCTGCACTACCAGTGATGGTGAAAACAACATAAAAATACTGGGAACATTAATATTTACCTCAGATGTGGTGATAAAATGAAGAAAAAATAAAGAACAGACAGTATACAAGTAAAATGCTGATTTTTTAGATCTTTATAGTGACAGTAAAAATGTTATATAACCTTTAGTGATATCACCATTTACCTGGTAAAATGCTAAAAATGCTAGGAGTAAAAATGATCATTTAGCTAGCTAGCTAGGAAGCAGCAATTAAATCTGTTATACAGAGTGTAAAGACACAGTGATGGAGAAAACAAGATAAAAGTACTGGGAACATTAACATTTACCTCAGACGTGGTAGTAAAATGAAGAAAAAATAAAGAACAGACAGTATACAAGTAAAATGCTGATTTTTTTTATCTTTATAGTGACAGTAAAAATGTTATATAACCTTTAGTGATATCACCATTTACCTGGTAAAATGCTAAAAATGCTAGGAGTAAAAATGATCATTTAGCTAGCTAGCTAGGAAGCAGCAATTAAATCTGTTATACAGAGTGTAAAGACACAGTGATGGAGAAAACAAGATAAAAGTACTGGGAACATTAACATTTACCTCAGACGTGGTAGTAAAATGAAGAAAAAATAAAGAAAAGACAGTATACAAGTAAAATGCTGATCTGGCTAACTAGCAATTAGCCGTTAAATCTGTTATATTGACAGATATAAAGGCTTAGTGACAGTGATAATGTGATATAACCTTTAGGAATATCACCATTTACCAGGTAAAATGCTAAAAAAAATGCTAGGAGTAAAAATTATTATTTAGCTAGCTAGCTAGGAAGCATCAATTAAATCTGTTATACAGACTGATGTCTTATAAAGACACAGTGATGGAGAAAACAAGATAAAAGTATTGGAAACGTTAACATTTACCTCAGACGTGGTAATAAAATGAAGAAAAAATAAAGAACAGACTTATTTTCTTATTTTGTGTGTGATTTTTTTAAATAAACTCTAATATTAGCATTATGTTCTGTAGATAGAAGTGTCCTTGTGATGTAGCAATATTTTGCTGATTAGCTAGCAAGCTACTAGCAGGCTAGTACAGCTCGCGACATCATGATCCCTTTCCGTAATAAACGTATGAACTGAAGCGTTTTTGTCACAGTGTATTTTATAAATGCTAAAAATCAAATCAAATGTTTATTTATTTATTCATTTTTCATATGTTTACATGAGACGTATTGTAGCTACCAACGCAGCAAGTTTGGGGACTTGACCTTTTGATAAAAAAAGGCTGTAAATAAATGTTAAAAATCACCAATGCAACAAACACATCCCGGTGTTCAAACGGCGCTCGGCACAAAGAGCTGAAGTTTCAGAGGTAAACAGAAATGACGGATGCTTTATTGTCTAAAAGTGTGTGTGTGTGTGTGTGTGTGTGTGTGTGTGTGTGTGTATGTGTGTATGAGTGTGTATATATA
>JAOVVG010000047.1:2823663-2834780 GCA_028566375.1 Leptodoras nelsoni | reverse complement strand
ACAGCAAGTCTTTGTGATGTATCAAGAGCCACGGTATCCAAGGTAATGTCAGCATACCAGGAAATGTTTTCCACCACAAGCATCACGTAGTGACCTGGCCACTATCCTGCAAGAGCTGTGCAGGACTTGTATATGTCATTCCCAAGACGAATTGACACTGTATTAGCTGCAAAAGGAGGCCCTACACCATACTAATAAATTATTGTGGTCTAAAATGACAGGTGTTTCAGTTTCATTGTCATTGTCAAAAATTAAAAACCTTTTTTCCACTATATTAAAATTTTTTGGAATGCACCAGTATGCTGTTTACTCCTCAGACCAGCAGTTGGAAATTCAAATTGATCTGAATATCCTGTTATCTTTAATTGTCATGACAGCAACTTTATTTCAAGTGTAACACAAATATAATCAATGTGTCTTCACAGTCCTCACACTAAAAGGACAAATAAAGCCAGCTGTAAGAATGATTTGGACCCTACTACATCCACGTTAGTAACCTTATTATTAGATAATCAGACTGCACATCATGCACTAACATGATTCTGTGGATTCTGTCTTGATAATAGTCCATGAGGCATGGAAAACCATCAACAGCAAAGAACTGAAGAGTTTCAGTCATTACATGCATCATGGACAGAACCAACCAAACCAAAAAGCCTCTTAGTGATACACAGTGTCATTATCATCACACCAAATGTGCTTTCCAAAATAACAGTGAGACAGAATTGAAAAAGAAATAAAAGCACAAAATTCAGACAGTTTGTCAGCATGTCCAAAGGAAGTCTTGTTTGATCTCAAAGCAGTTACCATGGAAACAAGTGGACTTATCTGAATGGGATTGTACCGCTTCATTCATTGCCTTATTTGTCTGCTTGTTTCAAAGAAAACTCTAACATCTCATTTTTAAAGGAACATGAAAGGTCACAATAAAAGCAGAAGTTAATCTCAGTGCCATGTTTTGAAGAATATTAATAGACTAGCATGCAGTTCCTTGTGTAATGGTAATGGTGGGTGAAATTAGTGTGTTGGATGCCTGTGAGAATTTCTACTGTACACTGAATGCTGAGCACAGACTCCTCTCAGATTCCTGACCTCAACCTGATAGAACACCTTTGGGATGAATTAGAGCGGAGACTGTGAGCCAGGCCTTCTTGTCCAACATCAGCTTCTGGAAGAATAGTCAAAAAGTCCCATAAACACACTCCTAAACCTTGTGGAAAGCCTTCCCAGCAGAGTTGAAACTGTTACAGCTGCAAAGGGTGGGCCGACATCATATTAAACCCTATGGATCAAGAATGGGATGTCACTCAAGTTCAAATGCATGCGAAGACAGACAAGTGTATACTTTTGACAATATACTGTAGTGTATATCCAAACGGAAATCATCATTAAAAAAATCTGATTACATAAATCTGACATAAGATCAGGCTAGAAGACCAGGTGACATTTTATCAATCTGTCAAAACTGTCAATGAATTCTTTTGTGAGTCTGTAGACCTTCAGCCTCGTGTTTCAGCATGTTGTGTTGTGCTCAGATGCTTTTCTGCTCTCCACAGTTAGAAAGAGTGGCTCTTTGAGTTACATGTCAGGTCAAAGCAGTCCGGCCATTGCATTCTCATCAACAAGGCATTTCGATCTTCAGAACTGTTGCTTTCTGGATATTTTTTGCACCATCCTGTGTAAACTCTAGAGAATGTTGTGTATGAAAATACCAGGAGATAAGGAGTTTATATAAGTTTTATGAAATAGGCAAACCTGACCACCTGTCCCGAATTAAGATGCTATTCTGATGTTTGATGTGATATTAACTGAAGCTCTTGACCCCTGTCTGTATGATTATATGCACTGTGCTGTTGTTACAATATTGGATAGTTGTAGTAATGAGTAGGGACAAAGGTGTTCTTATTACAGTGGGTGTATTTACACTATAAAAGTTTTTGGACACATCACCATCACCCATATGTGCTTTTTGAACATTTTATTTCAGAGTTAACTTTGCTGAGTTGGTCTTTGCTTATAATACCCTCCACTCTTCTGGGAAGGCTTTCCACTAGATTTTGGAGCATGGCTGTGGGGATTTGTGCTCTTTCAACCACAAGAGCCTTAGTGAGGTCAGGTACTGATGTCTGACGAGGAGGCCTGAGGTGCATGCAGTGTTCTAGTTCAGTGTTCAGTGGGTTTGAGGTAACTCTCGAGTGCTTCCACTCCAACCTTGGCAAGCCATGTCTTCATGGAGCTTGCTTTATGCACAGAGGCATTGTTATGCCAAAACAGGTTTGGGACTCTTGGTTTCATAAAGGAAACGCTACAACATACAAAGTCATCCAAATACAAATGTGCACTTTGTGGCAACAGTTTATAGAAAGCCCACATATGGGTGTGATGATAAGATGTTCATGATGTTCATACATCCGTATATGTTCCTCTGTTTTGTCACTCAGTACTAATACAGTATAAACTCTGTCCCTGTAACTGAACTGTGTTGAAGTCCCTGCAATTGAACTGTGAAACTCCTGGGAGAGCTGAGGTTAGAGCTCTGCTAGTCCAGACTGAATGGATAAATGCTGCAGATGTCTTTTCCTTCATAGTTCTAACTAACAAGATATTGAAATCTGCAATGTTTCACACATATTTTTAACAATGACAATGGACCCTGGAAGTAGTGGAAGATGAACTCTTCTCCACACGACATAAAAAGCTGGACTGGTAGAGTGACAGACTTAGACGTAGAGATCTACCTCTCCTGTTTCTGTGAAATACTCCAACTGGGTCAGAAACCTGTCGACTATCTGGTACAGAGTGCAGAAATACAAAATACAAAAAAAGATGGCTCCCTGTGTCAAATGCCAAACTACAGTATATAGCCCATTATATTTAAAAAATGTGTATGCAGATGACGCAAGTTTATTAGTCAGAAATCAAAAAGAATTACAAATAATATACTATCACTCACAAAAGTGAGTACACCCCTCACCTTTCTGGAAATATTTTATTATATCTTTTCATGGGACAATACTATAGAAATGAAACTTGGACATAACATAGTCATTGTACAGCTTGTATAGCTGTATAGATTTACTGTCTTCTGAAAATAACTCAACACACAGCCATTAATGTTCAATTAGTTGGCAACATAAGTGAGTACACCTCACAGTGATTGTGCTCATAGTGTCAATATTTTGTGCGACCACCATTATTATCTAACACTGCCTTAACCCTCTTGGGCATGGAATTCACCAGAACTGCACAGGTTGCTACTGAAAACCTCTTCCACTCCTCCATGATGACATCACAGAGCTGGTGGATGTTAGACACCTTGTGCTCCTCCATCTTCTGCTTGAGGATGCCCCACAGGTGCTCAACTGGGTTTAGGTCTTGAGACATACTTGGCCAGTCCATCAGCTTTCATGTTGGAAGAGTGTTTGGGGTCGTTATCATATTGGAAATAAAAGGGAGGGGTTCATACTCTGCTTCAGAATGTCACAGTACATGGAATTCATGTGAACCACAGCTCTCCAGTGCTGACAGCACTATGCTGACATTACCCTGGATACCGTGGCTCTTGATACATCACAAAGACTTGCTGTCTTGGTCACAGATGATATAAATCATCAGATCTCTCTGGCTCACCCTGTACAACCAGGAAGTGGGAAGAATCTTCTTATACAGCTTCGGTTTGATTGGAAGGAAAACCTGCACCCACAAGACCCTTTGTGGATTGCGATTGAGACCCCTGATCTAAAACATGTCCTTCTCCAGGTAGTTTCTCCTCCAGGTAGAATTCATCACCAGCCTCATAGTTTTAACTTTATTTGTGGTACAGTGTTAACGGAGTACAAAGCCACTTTTTATTTGGTTATTTATATTAACAAAAAACTTGATTGGAAAAAAAGGCTTTATCCATTTTTAACTCCAGCAAACTACAGTCCCAAGATCATTTTGTAGAAAAGAAAACTTTATTTACACGTGACCCCTATTTGCCACAAACATTGCACAATATAAAAGAGGACTCGCATCTGTTAGACACCATGTCACATGGCTACAACGCATGAACACAAAGGTCCCAAAACCATTTGGAATTAATTCGGTCTTCCTCTGTGTTGGTGATGTAAAAGTAGTTTATTTCTATCTGTGGGTAGTGATATATCTTTAACACAATAAAATATAATGGCACATTCCATACACGTAAATTATATAGTGTTCATTCCTCAATCTCACTAGGGTGTAAGACGTGTAGAAAAAGAAGAATGTCTTTCAGGTGTGTGTGTTGGGAGGAGGGGCACATTCACTGGCCGTTTCTACACTGAGTGTTCTGAGAGACTAAAGTTGTGCTAAATTTGAATATCCCTTAAAAGAAAAAGAAAAAAGGATCAACAAACTAAACTAAACACATTCCAAAAAAGGGATTTTCTTTACACTATTAAACAAACTAAAAAAAAAAAAAAAAAATTAAGTACAATACTATATGCATGGCCTGAAAGAGTAGTGATTACAGCACATTAGAGAAATGGGGAGGAAGAAAAATATTGCAGAACCATTCTCTAAAAATGAGGCAGAATGGAGAGAAAAAAAAACAACAAAACACAGAATCAAACCTCTAGAAAATAACAACAGAAAACTGGAACTGAGAAGATGAGAGTTGCTCTTCTCAAAATCTAGTCTTTGTCTATGGATTTTTGGTCACCTGTGTGCAAAAAAAGAAAGATAAACATATATTTATATACACAACAAAATCCAAAAAGAAGTGGACTGCCAAGGCACCTTAAAGTCTGTTTTGTACTAACGAATCTGCACTGACTGGATTTACATTTATCAAAAATAGAAATGAGTACGACTTTACAGTTCATCAACACATCCCCATGCTTCCTATAAAGTACACTTCGGAGGGGTTCAGGGGTTCAAATCTATCCATCCATTTCCAGCATTTAAGCGAACACTCCTTTAGCTTGCAGCTCCATCTCGGCAGCTCTTTTCAATGCCACATCCACAAGTAGCTGGAAGCCACTGAAGTCCTGTGCTGTCAAGTCAGGAGGTGTAGGTGGTGGGGTGTTGAATTCTGTGCCCAGACCTGTGCCTGATGGGCAGCTAAAGACTGCCAACTCCGTGGTCCCTTCAACCTTTGTGCCTGCAGCCGTGATGGTTGTACGGCAAATGACAGACGGGCGTGCCAGTGTGGGTGAAGGTGGGGTTGTGGGTGATGCGTTTTTTCTGGGATAACTAGTGGAGACAGTCACGCTTTCTGAGCAGGCGGGTGAGCCAGGCTCATAGCTGTAATGTTTGGGCGAGTGGGAGCTGTCACTCATGCCCTCAGATCCCTTGCTGGCACGACGTGAAATGGTAAACTGGTTTGGGTCTTGACCATCCTTCCGTAGCATCTCTGGCAAGAGTCTTCGACGAGCGTTAATGAACCAGTTACATACCTGAGACAGAGAACAGCATGTGAAAATGTACAATTTCTCAGCTTTAGTTTACGTCCAGAAGAATGTACGGTCGTGAATTAGAATTCGTGCCAATCACCACAGTGCCAAAACGTGAAAATGCAATGCACACAGTGTATTGTTTTTCCATAGTGACGTGTAGTATATGCGCCAAAATGAAAAGCAAAACCACTATTAGATTAGTTTTTCACATCGCTTGACCTCTTTTCTAAAAAAACAATACACAAGGATTTGCATTTTCAAAGCAACAGGCTGAATTCGTGTGACAATCAAATATAATACACCTAAACATGTAAACAAGGCACAACACTATTGCTTTCTACCATGAAGGTACTTCAAATCTAAACACCTCAGTGAAATGCAATGGACATGAGATGGCATTTAAACAGTCATGTACGGAAAAGGTGACAAAATGAAAAGACGTTTTCTCTGAATTAAGGTACAGCTACGAGCGATTTCTTCTGACTGGTTTCTCAGCCAGGGCAGCTCGGTGGCTAGCAATGATTCCTCACAGGAAAAAAACTAATAAATAAATAATAGCAAACAAATAAATAAACAGATTCTCAGCCAAGTCCGGTAGTGGATTCTGATTGGACACGAATTGGATTCCGATTGGATTAAATTCACCACGAATACTGCACTGCTTCTTGACAAAACACAATCATGCCCTTTGCGTTTTGTTTGGACATGTTTGGAGCACCACACAGAGGAGCTGCAGTTGAGCTGATTGCATTTTAAGGTCCACAAATTCAGCCTTTCATTCGTGAATGCAAATCCGTGCACGTTTTTTTCCAATCCATGTTAAATCAATGTAATGGATCTTTTATTTGTAATTTTGGCACGTTTTCCAGATGTCAGTGTGTAAACGCAATCTCGTGCATTGCGTTTCAATGTGGCGTTTATGTTTGAAGTTGTACATGATGCAAAGGAATACATTTTGAGGTGCATTGTATTCAACTGTGACACGAATTCAGCATGTCATTTCGAAAATGCAAATCTTCAAGTACTGCTTTTCAGTAAAGAGATCAAGCAATGGGGAAAAACAACGTAATGGTGGTTTTACTTTTCATTTTGGCACGTATTCTGCATGCCGCTTTGGAAAAGCAATACATCGTGTGCATTGCATTTCCCATTTTGGCACTGTGGTGATTGCTTTTCAATTTGCCACGAATTCCTCTCCATAAGAATGAGTCACCAGAGTTCCATGTAAAAAACAAAAACATGACAGACTGTTTTTACATGTTAACATACGGATTGAGTGACCTTTCTTGGGGCAGACAGCTTGGGTTTTAACAAAGCTGGTAGCTCAGCACAGTTCACTGTGTGAGACTGATTGAAGAGAGGCTCAAACAAATGCAAATGTGACTCTTCAAGCACCCACAAATTGGACTTATGCACATGGCTGCCCTGAAAGGACTGTTGTTAACTCAAGGCAGTAACAAAGTATTACCAAATTCTCATCTACACAGTTTTCACATATGCACTTTTATGGTAATATATGTTTGTATTCAGGTGAAAGTGAGCTACAATTGAATATGCATTACACAATAAGGTCACACTTGAATCATCACATCAAATCTTCTTGTTAGCATACGGGATTAGTTGTGTTCCCTTTCCTTATAGTTTCTTTAAATTTTCAAGATTTCCGATGATCAACAGTTATAAAAGTACAAACTTTGCCCTTTGTCTATCTGGAAAAAAAAGTATGAGCATGCAACCATGGCTCATTGGACTTTCAATGGAGAAGCCATCCACGGTTAATGTGTGTGTTGTATTACAGTCCCTATTGTTTTGCAGACAGCTGTCTGAGTGTGGGGGAATTCCTAATTACTAGTCTCTCCCGCTCTGTCTTTCTGTGGATGTGGATGTGAAGTTGGTTATGCCACTGATCCTTTCAAACCCCCGCCCCAAACAAACATAAACTAAGGAAAAACTGCTGCCTGCTGATCACCAACCTATGAAGCATGAACAGATTACTGATCATCTAAAACTGCTGTAATTCCCTACACACTGAACTCACTGTACTCCTATTCTATTTTAAGCTTATGCTTAAATCAAACTTGGCCACCATGTCACAGGAGGAAACATTTGGCCATTCATTAAAATGAAACGTGCAGACTAAACTTTACTGGAAATGATTATTTTGTGCAAGGCTGTCTGCTACACGCCACTTGACAAAGATTGTTATTTTGCGTAAACTGGCTGCTAGACAGATTTATTTACCTGAAGTGTGGAAAGATGAGTCTGTTTTGATAGCAGTGCTTTTTCCTGTTCTGAAGGATAGGCATTATAGCGATGTTCGTAGAGCCAATTTCTGAGAATCTGGACGGATTCTTTAGGCAGATTGCCTCTCCGTTTTCTTTTGGCTGCAGATCCACAACTTGAAGACAGATCTAGAGGGACATCAATGTTATCCTCATCTTCTGTCTCACTGCCAGAAGTGGCCAGCATACCTACACACAAAACAAAACAAAAAAAACAAGTCCCACCAATTAAATTCAAGAGAGCCTGCAAAATCTGGGCAAGTTGCTGTGCATATAAAAGAAATCCACTGTGCATGCATATTAACAACATGTTAACATTGTGGCCACCTCTAGACATCCCTTTGCCACCGCTGGGCCACCTTTCACTGCTTGACAGGAACCAGGCTCAGATTGGAACCCATCCTCAATTGGGTGACACTGGATAGTCCAATAATAATCCCTTCTGTTATAGATTGTCGTTTTAAAAAACTGCAATTTTAACTAGTAAATTAATTGGTTTAACATGAAGTCTATTTTGTTGAAGTTCACCGAAGTTGGGGGTAGATTATTAGATTAATAAATGTAGGTTATTAGGCATGTTCACAAAACCATTAGAGTAAACCTAAAGCAGCCAGCCAATCCACCATCAACAGACCGAGTGAACTCATGAAACTGATAAGAACATCACAGTTTAGCAAAATATTCTATACCAGAAGTGGGCAGAAACACCACTACACACCACAAAAAAAATCCCACCAATTAAATTCAAGAGAGACTGCAAAATCTGGGCAAGCTGCTATGCTGTAAGAGTAAGAGTGTGTTATCGTAGGATGGGTTGCTGCTTGAAGAAACATATGTCCATAAAAAACTGTACATTTTTGTGCCGTGCAACAATTTAAGCAGGTAGTAACTATGTTGACTGAGTGTGTGGTGTGGTTTGGGTTATAGTAGGACAAAAGACTACCTCGCCCTCCCCCCCAGAACCCCTCCCCCAGTCCTACTACACACTCTCTCCAACTCCAGAATCACCATTACACAGACACTGAAATGTGCACGTTCATGAGCATGTGCAGCTGATCTGCCACAAGCACGCTGTCATAACTGATCATGTGGCAAAAGAGGCAAAGAGGGGCAAAATTACAATGAATGCTATTAAACAATGCCAACAAGCCCAAGCACAATAACATTGTATGTTTGTATGTTTGCAAAGAAGTCATTAAGACATAAATACTGTTTTGCAATGATGTTCTATTATCAGTGCATGCTGATGAGATGATGCAAATCTATACATCTGAAAAAAGATGCACTGATTTAGCACATGCTATAAACAAGTCAATGATTTTTCCTGGTCTTTGGCGCGTTGGTGGGAAAATGGCCCAGCTGAGTTGGAAGTGAGCTGACTGGGACTGAGCAGAAGGGGGAGGGAGGACCTGTTGCAAATCTCAGTTGAACAAAAGAATGAGGCTTCTCACACTTAAAAAAAAAAAAAAAAACTCACACACACCACACACTTTTTTTCTTACAGTAGGGAAACTTTAAAACTGTTCTAAGCAATGTAGCTCGCCGTGTTTCCTTTGAGTCCCGTAAACACCAGGTTACAAACAGAGAACACAAATGTGTCTATTGTGTGCAACACGAGGTCGGAGACGCGAAAGCGTAGCCTGAGGAAACCGAACTAAAGTCAACAAAGGATCTCGGAAATGCACGCCACGCTGCCCAGCACGCTCGCAAAGAACCCGCTTAACACTTCTCACCAAACCGTTTAAAAACCAAAGAGTTTCCTGCTCTTCGCCTTACTTTTGAACTTTCGCCCACATCTCTAAGGAAAAAAAACCACACACACACACTATGTATGTAGGTCTTCAGGAGTGCGACTCGGAGAGCGCGTGTGCTCAAAACTTTACCGCTCGACGTACAAAAGTATTTTGTGTCGTTGTGGTTATTAAATATAACACGCACACCGAGTCAAAGTTAGGAAACGGGTCGTTTTGACAGCGCATGCTTTGAAAAAAAACGGAGCTGTTTGTCTGAAACGGAAACAATAGCGAACACGAGGCGCCGAGAAGAAAAGCTAATCGGACAAGTTTCATTATAAACACCGCGCCGTCACTGATACAAATGTTACGCCATCCTACAGCACAGTTTTGATATAAAAAAAAACACGCCACATACCCTTTTTAGTTTTCATATCCGTAAAATCGCGTTCTGTCGAATATATTCCTAAAGTGGTGTTTTTTTTTGTTTTATTTCGTGGTAAATCCTCAAAGGTGTGGACTCCGTAATGTCACAAGTCGGTTCTCAGTCGTTGTGATTCAATTGTGAGAAAGCTGACACCTTGTCCTGAACCTGGGCCGATGTGTTCGCCGGTTCTGCTCTTGCCTTCCTGTGTGTGTGTGTGTGTGTGTGTTTGTTTGATCATGAAGCTGGGTGACAGCTATCTTTGACAGCTGCGTGACTCGACCGTCCAAAGGTCCGCCCACCAAGCCGAGAGCAATCTTCCATCAGCGGGGAAAATCAGGTAACAAGCCAGGAATGAAACTTTGGAAACTGGCTGTTTTTGTAAAAAAAAAATGTTAAAGCTTGGCTTTGCCTTCTCCTGCAGTGATTTTTTTAATAACAGGAAGTTGGAGCAACGCCAGAACGGGTTAGCATCCTGTCTAGATAGAATTAATTAATTCATCCCAGTCAAAGTTGATGCGTATTAATATATGGTTAATTTCACCTTGGTGAAATTGGTTCTTTCACCTGCTTTGGCCTTGATCCCCAAACTGGTTAAAGTGATTTATTTCTCAGTCTTCGTTTTGTCTAGAATGACAAATGTATGTGAATCTACATACAAGGGGTTAGACAATGAAACTGAAACCCCTGTCATTTTAGACCACAATAATTTATTAGTATGGTGTAGGACCTCCTTTTGCGGCCAATACAGCATCAATATGAGAATGGGTCACAATGAGCGTTAATGTCATCAGCTACTGGTTGTAACCAGTTCTAGTTTAGAACTCCAATACCTCCAATTTTATTACAATTAAAGCCTGATTGTAACACCTATAGCAAGCAATGATGGTAATATGGAGGGGATTTAGTGATCTCAATATCAAGAGCTTATAACACAAATTGCTTACTCACTAATTTAGAGAGAAGCACATTCAGATGAAACTTTCATTTATAAAGTTATTTTGGGGTCAGTCAAAATTACACTGTAACCATCAATGCTAATATCATTGTTCAGAAACCAAGTTTCAGATAAAACAACTACAGTACATAAGCATCAGTTGTGTGTGTCCAACTACAGAATACACACTGGACTTATTATTTATCATTTCTTGCATCTACACTTTACACTTATTTATGTACTCTTTATTAGTATGGTGTAGGGCCTCCTTTTGCGGCCAATACAGCGTCAATTCGTCTTGGGAATGACATATACAAGTCC
>JAOVVG010000047.1:2516166-2528099 GCA_028566375.1 Leptodoras nelsoni | reverse complement strand
TTTGGTGGAGGGGGGATTATGGTGTGGGGTTGTTTTTCAGGAGTTGGGCTCAGCCCCTTAGTTCCAGTGAAAGGAACCCTTAATGCTTCAGCATAACATGCCTCCAACTTTGTGGGAACAGTTTGGGGATGGCCCCTTCATGTTCCAACATGACTGCACACCAGTGCACAAAGCAAGGTCCATAAAGACATGCATGAGTGAGTTTGGTGTGGAAGAACTTGAGTCCTGACCTCAACCCGATAGAACACCTTTGGGATGAATTAGAGTGAAGACTGCGAGCCAGGGCTTCATGTTCAACATCAGTGTCTGACCTCACAAATGCTCTTCTGGAAGAATGGTCAAAAGTTCCCATAAACACACTCCTAAACCTTGTAGAAAGCCTTCCCAGAAGAGTTGAAGCTGTTATAGGTGCAAAGGGCGGACATCATATTAAACCCTATGGATTAAGAATGGGATGTCACTCAAGTTCATATGTGTGTGACGGCAGACGAGCGAATACCTTTGGCAATATTGTGTACATGTTCTGTTCCTAAGTACATGGAAATATTCTGTACAGTATAGACACCCTCATATATTTCTCCCAATGGTGCTTCCATTTCCTGTCAGGATTATCGTGTTTTACGCTTCTCATAATGGTGAGTTTGAAAGACAACATCTCACACCAGGATATTGTTGAAGGTGTCAGAGTGAAACAGCTGCAGTTATGTTAAAAAAGGAATTACACCCTTGCTCATTAGCATGCTTTCTCACTTGTCTGCAGTCACTGCAGTGACCTGCTACTTCCTCTCACTCTGTCTCTCTCTCTTTCTGTCACTGCCATGCTGTGCCTATGATAAATCCTTGAGGAACCTAATTAGCAAGTCTACTACCAAACACACACACACACACACACACACACACACACACACACACACACACACACAAAAACCACACAGCCTATGCTGTATACTGTATATATAACCCTAAATAAATGTTTGTTATTCTTATATACAGTACAGGGCTGCTAGATTTTTTAATGAACACTTTCTTTATACAATTTTCTGCTTTTCTGCATACATTTCACATACACTATATTTGTACATTCTTTGTAGCTATAACAACTTCAACCTCTGGGAAGGCTTTGCAAAAAGGTAGGAGTGTGTTTATGGGAATTTTTGTCCATTCTTCCAGAAGCACATTTACTTTATGGACCTTGCTTTGTGCACTGGTGTGCAGTCATGATGGAACAGGAAGGGGCCATCCCCAAAATTGCTCGGCCATGGAAACCATTCTGTGAGGCTTTCTACACACTGTTCTTTAGCTAATCTTAAGGCCACATGAAGTTTGGAGGTCTGTAGTGATTGACTCTGCAGAAAGTTGGTGATCTTTGCGCAATATGCGCCTCAGCATCTGCTGACCCCGTTCTGTTATTTTACGTGGCCTACCACTTCGTAGCTTGTTATAATACCACTGACAGTTGACTGTGGATTATTTAGTAGTGAAATTTCATGACTGGACTTGTTGCACAGGTGGCATCCTATCACGGTACCACGTTGGAATTCACTGAGCTCCTGAGAGCGACCCATTCTTTCACACATGTTTATAGAAGCAGTCTGCATGCCTAGGAGCTTGATTTTATACACCTGTGGCCATGGAAGTGATTGGAACACCTGAATTCAATGACTTGGATGGGTGAGTGAATACTTTTGACAATATATTGTATGTTTTCTGACAGATATTGAATTTTCGATCATTTTGCTCAATATGTAAAAACTAACCAATGATATTAGCATGAATATCTGATCAAATTATGCAAGGTTTAACTGCAGAAATACATAACAATATAACAGGATCTCAAATGCTCTAACGGCACTCTGTGCTAGCTCCTTGTAAAATTATTCATATACATGAAAAACATGGTGTCTCTGTCTACTACGGGGCTATTGGCCAGGCTTTGGGAGTAACAGAATACATGGAATGGTGTTATGTAATTAGGATACAAAAAACGGTAACTGTAATCTGTTTAAGTCCAGAAAAAAATGCATTAGTGATACATTTAGTAAAAATGGGGATTATTGGCAGGATTACAATTGTAAAACACATTTTAAAAATAAGGTTTTCAAAATCATTAATTCAGTTAGTTAATTAAAAAAGAACACATCAAAAGAATAAATACAGATTATGGTACCCTGTGACCCTATACATCACTGTGCATAGCACAATATAAATATAAATACAACCATCCACAGCAGCTTTGTAGAGATGAAAGAAGATGACAAAATGATGCTTTGCTCAGTGAAGAGAAAATTTACAATTTAAAAAATTGCCCAGATGAAACTGCTGATAGACACACTGTTCTGCAATTTCTTATGTTAGGAGTAAGGAGTAGTTCTAGGCTGAAATATCACCAGCAATGAGCTGCATCGTGAGCAACCCTGTCAAGCCACACTCCACCAGGCATTCAGGCACAAACTGAGTAAGTCTACCAAAATATATTGGAATTGGAATGATTTTTAATGCTTCTTATGGCAAATGTATACATATACAATTTATTGATTGATTCATTAATTACAAAGCATGCAGGTAATTAGATTTTCTTTAATGGCTTGACAGCCCTGTTTAAAATAAAGAACAATATACTTCCAAGCAGGGCGACACGGTGGCTCGGTGGGTAGCACCGTCGCCTCACAGCAAGAAGGTCCCGGGTTCAATCCCCGGGTAGGGTGGTCCGGGTCCTTTCTGTGTGGACTCTGCATGTCTTCCCCGTGTCCGCGTGGGTTTTCTCCGGGTACTCCGGCTTCCTCCCACAGTCCAAAGACATGCACGTTAAGTTGATTGGCGTCTCTAAAGTGGCCCTAGTGTGTGAGTGTGTGTGCCCTACGATGGATTGGCGCTCTGTCTAGGGTTGTTCCTACCTTGCGCCCTATGTGGCCGGCTAGGCATCGGCTCCCCCGTGACCCTGAAAAAGAATAAGCGACCAAGAAGATGAATGAATGAATGAATGAATACTTCCATGCACATGCACACACATTACAAAACTTCACAAGTCTCACAACACTGCTCTGGTCTCATGTGAACTCATACAGTATCTTACAATTGCCAATTCATTATCATGCTGAACAACACCAAAAAAAAACAGCAAGTAATCAAATTATGCTGCTTTTATATTGTGATACCTGAATTAGGATTATGACTTTTTGTTTTAACAGGTAATTCATAACTTAATCTGAGTAAATTTTTAAAATAACCCATCCAACCCTGCTAATGGCACATGACTGTATGTTTCAGCAAACCCAGATAACCAACACCAAATAAATAAATTGTAAAAATGTGTAAAGGATATTAGACACTGGCTGCTGAGTAACATCCTCTTACTTAATTCCAACAAGGGATGAGTGCTCTTATTAAGACCACTGACACGACTTGTGCTGGTTAGACTAGTGAAATCAAAATTGTTCTGCAAATAGAAGCAGCCTGGCCAACAACCACATGCTTGCTCATAACTGTGTCAGATGTCCAGACATCCAGATGCAATCCAGAATTGCACAAGCTCCACTAGCTGAATTCCAACTCCCAGAACTCACACTGCGACCCACTAACACTGCGACTCACTGGCTGTGGCTGCCAGCGTCCTGTATGTATGCTCAAGTTCAAATTTTTAACCACACAATATACCTTTATAAGCATGGTTCCCAAAAATACAGCATGAAGTATTTTTTTGGCACTGTATTTGTGGATTTGCTTCACATTTTGGAACTGAGGCGTTTGAATTCAGTTTTGCCCTATTAAAAGGTCAAATCTGCCTGTTATTCTCTCTAGCCTCATTCCTAACTAACAGTCCCATGGTAACAGTAGCTCTACTTCTTTACTACCAGTGATTATTTTCCTAACAGTTTCATTGATGAAAGCACAGCAAGGATATACAGCAAAGATAAAACATGTCATGAAACAGATACTTATACATCCCAGTGATTCAGAGCTGCTCAAAAAAATGGAAAGCACCTATCCCTGATCAATGTTCACATCTGTCTTGCATTTATGACAACTGGAATTCTTATGCTTCTGCATTTACCTTAATCATTCTGGTTCCTTGTGCTTCCTACTTCCTTGTTTAGTGTAAAAAAGGGATGTTGAAAAGGCACATGTAAGTAATGCCTCTTGCTGGTCCTCATCAATCTAATATTTAGCATAAGTAAGAATGTATCTAGTATCAACTGTATCAAAATTTTCTTACTATGTATGTACATCGCCATGATTGCACCACAATGGTTGGCTGCACAGCTGGGTTAGTACCCTAATCCACCTGTGCTCTCTGGGAGTAGGGGGACTGACTGAGCATCCCAGTCTCTTGTTAGTGGGGAAGTTTAGTATGTTCAATTCACCTGACATTGCATGTATTCACTGTGGGAGCAAACCCACCCAGAAACACAGGTAGAAGATCCAAACTCCAGAAAGAACCCAGGCCACCTTGCTGTGAGGCAACAATGCGACCCACTGCACCACAATGCTGCCCATTTCTTATAATAAGAATACAATAAATTTCTCTATATTCTGTAAATTTCATTGTATGTATAAAGTTATGTATGTAATTCTATTCTATTCTATTCACCACATATAAAGTTATTCAATATATTTCTAGATTTTCTTATTCTATTGGCAGATCATTTTAGTTCTGTCTGGATGTGAATGCCTAAAATGAACAAAGTTATCTACAAATATAATAAGATGAGTTCAAGCTTGTAATTACTAAAAAATATTTAGAAAAGAGTTTAATAATATTGCCTAATATTCAACACAATTATAATGACATATGAGTACAGGCTTCATGGAAAATGTTACCAGAAGTTCCTTGTGTGCACGTTCCAAAATTACTAACCTATTCTGTCACTGCATACCAGATAATTATAGCCGAGTTCCTATATCATCCCTCAAATCCATATGCAACATACAAATGTGTTATATTAAATTCATACATCAAAAATAAAGAAATAACACTACTGTAATAGGTATAACACCCTACAAGATGAACCAATTAACAAAGCTAGGCCTATATTTGTGCTTTTATAAACACAGCTAAAGCAAAATATGTATAAACAAAAAAAATACACTTAGGCAAAGCGGAAATGCCGTACTGCTACAATACTATTTAATAGAAATAGTCAATTCTAATTAGCTGAAAGGTCAGATATCAGGACACCTTTAAATCAAACATTAAATTATAATTCACTCAGAAATGGCCTTATTTTGGAAAGAAAATCACTTTTTTCAATTCAACAAATAGACCAGAAATAATGTCTACACATTGTTAATGCTGTAAATAAATATTATTGCTGGAAACAGTTGATTCTCTGTCTCTCTCTCTATCTATCTATATATCTATCTTTATATATAAGCTTACAAAGGCCTTTTTGCAGCAACCACTCTTCCAAGTGTTTCAAAGGCAGATTGTGGTAGCTAATCTTAGATTATCATGTTAAAAGTCTAAGCCACCTTGTGCTAACATAATTGCATCCTTATGTAATTATGCTTTCACAGCTGAAAATTGTTGTATTGTTTAAAGAAGCAATAAAACTGGCCTTTTTCTTAGGTGACTTGGGTATCTGGAGAATCAGAATGATTTTATTTGTCCTTTTACACTGATCAGCCATAACATTAAAACCACCTGCCTAATATTGTGTAGGTCCCTGTTATACAGCCAAAACAGCTCTGACAAATTAAGGCATGGACTCCACAAGACCTCTGAAAGTATGCTGTAATACCTGGCACCAAGATATTAGTAGCAGATCCTTTAGTTCCTGTAAGTTGTAAGGTGGGGCCTCCATGGATCCGAATTGTTTGTCCAACACATCACACATGCAAAATCTGGGGAATTTGGAGGCCTTGTCAACAGCTTTGTCATGTTCTTCAAACCATTCATGAAGTGTGTCATTTCACATTATCCTGCTGACGGAGTCCACTGCCAGTACCATGTGTAATGGGAGTACTCTTGGTGTACTTGGTCAGCAGCAATGTTTACGTAAGTGGTATTTGTCAAAGTAAAATCCACATGAATTCCAGGACCCAAGGTTTCCCAGTAGAACATTGCCCAGAGCATCACACTCCCTCACCGACTTGCCTTCTTCCCATAGTTCATGCTGGTGCCATCTCTTTCCCAGATAAGTGTTGCACAGACACTCCAACCGTCCAGATGTGATTCATCAGACCCGGCCACCTTCTTCCATTGTTCCATCGTAGATTTCTCATACTCAGGTATCCATTAGCTTTTGATGGTGGACAGGGGTCAGCATGGGCACTCTGACCAGTCTACAGCTATGCAGCTCCATGTGCAGTAAGCTGTGATGCACTGTGTTTTCTCACACCTATCTGTCAAAGCCAGTATTAATATTTTTTTTATCAATTTGTACTACAGTAGCTTTTTTGGTACATACCAACCATTGCATACTGAGAACACCCCAAATTACTTACCCATCTAGACATCAGAATTTGGCCCTTGTCAAAGTCACTAAGATCTTTACACTTCCCTTTTTTCCATTTTCTGAAGTCCTCTGTCCTTTTCCTGGCTAATATATCCCACCCATTGACAGTTGTCACTTTAATGAGATAATCAATGTTTTTCATTTCACTCTCACTGGTGTTAATGTTTATGGCTGATCAGTGTACAATCCTCATTTCCAGAAACACTGGGAGGGACACTTTTGAGGTAGAGAACAAAGGAAAAGCTACTAGAGGAGTGCTTGACACCATCTTTCTTGACCAAAGAAGTTTGTTGGTCTGTTTTGCAATGCCATGCCTTACACTGTCGATGGGGCTTGATTTGAGCCATTTTAATCCTACAGTTTAATAAGACAATGACCCAAGGCACTGCTCTAAATAATTCAAAATCTATTGGGCAGAATGATTGAGGAGGAATTCTGTATGAAATGGATTAGCCAGCAGAATCACTCAACCCTTCTGAGCTGTAGTGGGACTGAATAGTATGAATAAAACTGCCCATCAAGCCAATCCAACTTGAAGAAGCATGGGATCAGATTTATGCATTTTACCTCAACAAACTGACAACTAGAAGTTCTGCAAGTCTGTTGGCTTTTGTTGGCTGCAAATTTATGGAAGTAGATTGCTATTTCCATCAGAAAATACTTCTAATGGTCATCTTGTCTGAACAGGCTAGTGTCTTTTATCTGTTTTGAGGTCTCTTGGAAAGTGTGAAATTTTCTGAGTGATTTTGAGTGTGTATTGAAATTTCTAAACATTTTTTAACAAAGTGTTTTTAAAAATGTTTTTAAAGTCATAACGATGCACTGAAAACCTTGACATTGGATACAATCTTTTCTTAATGTCGTTAATGGCTGTGTATACCAAGGCTCTAATTAATTTTAAGTGGGTTGTAAATTGCTTTATTGTAAAGCCATCGCACTCTAGGCTCCTTGATTTGGAACCAAACTCATCAGGAAGCTTAATTAATCTTGATTTTATGACAGAGGTCAATATTCTTTAGAAGGTTAATTAAAAAAGAAAGCAAACACAATTCCTCAGTGAGATCACTGCAATGAAGTAAAAATAGAGCAGAGGCGGTGGTGCAGTCCCTGAACCTCTGTCTCATGCCCTCCAAGTTGATGATTAACTTTGCTGAAGCGTGCCAAACAGAGACAGGTACTTCCTTTCCATCAGAGATGTTTGTTTACAGAGGAAGCTAATGTGCACTTTGCAGAGTCGCATAGCGTATATTAAACCCAATTGACTCCAGCTTTGTTTCTCAATGCTGTATAAGTGGGGCAATATTAAACATCACCATCTGCTACAGAGATGTTGCTTATATGATTTGAATGAGCTTCTCACAAGTGTCTATACAAATATGTGTTAATACTTGAAGTAAAAGGGTAAATAGAAAACATAAGGTACAACATAGATAGTACCTTATAAAGAAGTATGGGTATTATGAGCTAGGATAGACTTTTGAAACTTTTGTACCCTTTAACAACAATGTAAAATGTAATTATACCACAGTGTTATTGAATTCTCTATTCTGATAGGTCAGAAGGTGTTGATTGTTTTTCTAGAGTAAGTCAGAGAGTAGATAGTATTATTATAGTATATTCAAATCACAGGTTAACTAAATTAATGCATTAATTTCTATAATAACAGCTAATTCACAGGGACTTATATAAAAACATGTTATTTATTTATCATTTACATTGTGTAGTTTTCTGTTAAGAGACGTTAAAGAGATTTATTTAACTTTTGGAAAAAAATCTAATTCAGGGTGGTAGCAGTAACACAGCTTCGCTTCATGTCATATCATACCAAACAATTATGGATTATTTTCCTGTGACAGCATGGCCCCATTTATTTTTATTCTTTACTTAAGCAACATAAATAAAGTAACTCATCCAGAAATCCAGGTCTTAGTCAATCTTGGTGCAATCTAAAATTTCAGAGACTACACCTGTAACAAGCAAAACCCATACCTGATTGAAATTTGCCAGCCACCCTCTTCAAGTTATTCACTTTGTACAGCATTACACTGCTGCCTTGCATGGTATACTTAATGGAATTCCCATTCTGTATGCACATAAAACACCATCTGTGATGCAGCTTGAATTTCATTTTTTCATTTAATTAAATTTTTATTTTTTTCATCACCATTCTGAGTCATGAATGATGGAGCACCCAGTTGCCATCGAGCCATAGTTCAGTCCGTTTGTTCTCAAACAAATGTTCTCTCTAAGATTCCTCAATATGGTGCAGTAAAACTTGGCAGTCTGACCCTGGGTGATGAATTCATGGTGCACAACCAATTTCCAAGGAAAAGTAGATGCTTTTATAATTTATAATTCAGAGTGGTTAATTATAAAAAAATATCAATGTGGATATATACAGACCCATTCCAAAAAATTAGACTATCATGGAAAAAAAAATTAATTTCCATAATTCCATTCAAAAAGTTAAACTTTCAGGGCCCACAATTTAAATGATTTCAAGCATTTATTTGTTTATTTTTTACATAATTTGGGCTTACAGCTCATAAAACCCACGAAAACAGGAATTCAAAAAATTAGAATACTGTGGAGAAATCAGCCCAAATTTTGCAGGGCATGAATGTTTGAATATGGGGAAGACTGCAGACATACCAACTGGCCAGAAGACCATCATTAATACCCTCCATAGGATGGGTAAACCACAAAAGTTCATAGCTAAGACTGGTTGTTCACAGAGTGCTGTGTCCAAGCATATCAATAGAAAATCTAGTGGAAGGACAAAATCTGGCAGGAGAAGATGTACCAGCAAAGGAGATGAGACAGCATTTTGAATGATATCATCATAGATAGAGGAATAAACAAGCAAAACCTATAACACTGACAGTTTCACTCATAAAAGTGCAAAATGAAATATACAAAATCTTTCATGTTATAGCCTCATATCACATTTCACGAAGTTTAATAATCAGATAATTGAAACTTCTTGTCGGTGACCTCCCTGAACCCTACTTTGAGAAACATGAGCCTGGAGTACATAATTTGGACACTAACCTTAAGCAGTTCATTGTGGGAAAACTTGAGTGTACTAGGCACTCACCAGCTGCTATGAAATGTTATCAAAATAATGCACTATATAGTGAACAGGGTACAATTTTGCACATGCCCCATATTTACAAGAACATTCTACAGCTGTGGCTTTTTTTTCATGGCTTGGAACATTTTCTAGTATGGCAGATCCCACAGACGTTTGGCTTGTGTAGTGTCATTCAGAGACTCTTCTTAGTTTACCAGCAAATCTAAGACAAATATTAACAGTATGTAGAAAACAGAAAACATATTGCACATTTGATCAGCCACTGTAAAAACTAGTGCTCCATAAATATCAAAATGAAGAAAAACCCAGAATGCCATAATATACCAAGGGCTGTGATCTCCATAGTTATCTATTAAAAGGTACTTCATTGGCTTACACTTCATTGTCCTATAACTGAGCTACTATGCTGACCTCATATTAACAAAAACAGTGACTAAATTATATGAAATGGGTTAATCTTTTTTTAATTGCCAAAATAATTACATAATTAATTTGTAATCCATATGGCACCACTCCACACAACTAATGGTGCATGAACATTAAAATGGATAAAGCACACTAGCATATAAAAATTACATTCAACTCAACATGATCTATTATGGAGACAAGGCTGAAATCACAGCAGCCAATCATTATTCATTTGTGCACCAGTGGTTAAGCCACAACATGATGCGTATTTGTCCATATTCAAGATTCAAAGAGTTTATTGTCAAAAAGTTTATTGTCATTTGTACAGTAAGAAAACAGGTTTCCATGCACAATGAAATTCTTTGCTCCTCGCCAAGAATGCCTGATAAATATTGAGAGTATTAAACTAAATAAATATAATAGTATTTTAAACTAAATTTAAACTAAATATAACTAAAACAAGAATTACAACAGTGATGATATGGATATTATTTACAGGTGAAACATGGCTATAAGTGTGCAATAGTGCAATTGTAAACATCAGCAGTGCAATTGTAAACATCGGAAAAAAGTTCACTGTGGCATGTAAACATAGGTAGGTATCCTATTTATACAGTAGGGTCAAAAGTCTGATTGCAGTGGGGAAGAAAGTGTTCTTTAATCTTGTGGTTTTGCATTTCACATTTCTATACCTCCTGCCTGAGGGCAGAAGTGTGAACAGTCCATGCTGGGGGTGGGTGGGGTCTTTAATAATGGCAGCAGCTCTCCTGTGGACTCTGCAGTGGTAAATGTCCTGCAGAGAGGGCAGTGGAGTCCTGGTGATCCTCTCAGCAGTCTTCATCACTCTCTGCAGGCGTTTACGGTCCATAGCATTTGTGCTGCCATACCACACGGTAATGCCGCTGGTCAGGAGGCTCTTGATGACGCACCTGTAGAAGTTGCTGAGGATTTTGGGAGACATCCCAAATTTCCTCAGTCTCCTCAGGAAGTACAATCGCTGTTGAGCCTTTCTGACCAGCTGCGTAGTGTTCAGTGACCATGTGAAGTCCTCCATGATGTGGACACCCAGGTACTTAAAGCTGTCCACTCTCTCCACTTTAAACTCCCGGATGAATAGTGGCTGATGAGGTCTCTTCTCCCTCATGTCCACTATCAGCTCCTTTGTCTCCTCCGTGTTGAGAGTGAGGTTGTTGTTCTCCATGATACCAGCCTGGTCACGTCCCTCCTCTCCACCAGTGATACGTCCTATCACTGCTGTGTCATCAGCGAACTTCAGGATGATGTTGTCTCTGTGGGAGGTGACACAGTCATGTGTAAAGAGAATCAGAATCGCATTATTTTGCCAAAGTATGTTACACATAAAAGGAATTTGACTTGGTGAGAGCACACGTGTGTGACATGTAACAAGCACACAGAAGGTTAACAAGTTATACACTAAGAGAAATAATTTTAACTTACAAAAATTGGTTTTGGGTTTTATACTTCCTAGCAGTTAAATCCAGTTTGATTCGGTGGAATTGGAATCCAGTTCAGTTATAGATTATGTTTTAAACTAGGATGCGAGTTGTCTGCTGTGATTGAGGAGCACTACAGCTCTTGGGAAGAAGCTGTTAGCATGCCGTGTAGTGCTGGTTTTGATGGATCGGAGTCTTCTACCTGAGGGGAGTGTTTGGAAGAGGTGATGTGATGTGAGGGGTCTGTTGTAATTTTGCCAGCACGCTTCCTCATCCTGCTGGTATAGATGTTCTCGAAAGGTTGGCAGATTACATCCAATGATCCTCTCCGCAGTTCTGATAATGCGCTGGAGACCTGCCCGTTCTTGGGAGGTGGAGGAACCAAACCAGATGGTTATGGATGATGTGAGGATGGACTCAATGATCGCTGTGTAGAACTGGATCTTTAGGGACTGCGGCAGGTTGAATTTCTTGAGCTGTCTCAAGAAGAACATTCTTTGTTGTGCTTTTTTGGAGATGGAG
>JAOVVG010000047.1:2462168-2474419 GCA_028566375.1 Leptodoras nelsoni | reverse complement strand
GCTGTCTCTGTGCTATGATGAGGCCTAAATCCTGACTGATAGATTTCATGAATGTTATTCCTATGTAGATATGAGTTTAACTGCTGTTTATCGGCCTATAGTTAGACAGCTGACTGGGGTCAAGGTCAGATTTTTTGATCAGAGTTTTGATAACTGCTTGTTTAAAGTATTTAGGTACATAGCCAATGCTAAGTGAAGAATTAATTTTTAATTTTAATTTTAATTTTTTATTTTTTTATTAAAGGTGTGTCCAAACTTTTGGCCTGTACTGTATAATGAAAATGTTGGTTGTTTCATGCATTCTATTATGAGGAAAGCTTATTGAGAACTCATTTATTATGATTACAGATCATTTTTGCATTAATTTTCAGAATAAAACAAGAATAAAATAAGTAGATAAGTAACTGTCAGCACCTGCCTAACCCTGACTGTATAAATCTGTACCCATCATTTTTTATGAATTTTAGAGAGATTGAGTGCATTCAAATATTTCCTGGGTTATGATAGTATTCGATTAGCAAATCTGTGTAAATGACCAAAACGGTGTAAATGACCAAATCTTGGTCCCTAATTTGTACAAAAAAATCACAATCTTTCAATGACTTTGGAAAACTGTGTTTTTGCTTCCATCTTGGGTCAGAGGAAACTGACCCACATGAAGGTGAAATTAAAGTATAACATTTTATTTGTATTTAAATTAAAATGTGTGCATAATGAGGCATGGTGGCACAGTTGGATCATCATGTCACCTCACAGAAAGAATAATCCAGGTTTTGATTCCCTTGCTGGGCCAGGGTCCTTTCTGTGTGGAGTTTGCATATTCTCTCCATGTCTGTGTGGGTTTTATGCAGGTTTCCTCCCACAATGTAAAAACATGCAGTCAAGCAAACTGAAGATACTAAATTGCCCCTAGATATGAGTGTGTGAATGTGTATGTCTGTGTGATGGATTGGTGTCCTGTCCAGGGTGTTTCCCCACCCAATGAGTGCTGGATAGGCTCCAACACCCCAGTCACTCAGTAGTAGGAAAAGTGACTTAATTAATTAATGCATTTGTGAATTGTATTCTGGGCAATATTGGGATTGAAAATCATTATATACTATATAGTCATATAAAAAAATGTAGCAGCTATTTTAAGCCCTGTTGACAAGACAAAGGGTGGGTGGCAAACTGCTTATAACAACAGTTGGCTACAGTGAGGAATTGTAAGCCTAAATAGTGTGTTTATAATGTAAGTGTATCTTACAAAATGTCCAATGAATATAGTACCAGTGGTAATAAAATCCAGGCCTGGTTAGATGCTAGTTTGAGATAACTGATTTTGAAGATAAAAAAATACTTCAGTAGAAGTAACAAGACTGGAAGACCAAAATCAGACAAACCGGAAGTAACTAGGTCTGTACAAAAGCAAGGCTATAGTACTTCAAGACCAACGCTATTATAAATTCACTACTGGAGCAAATAGCACATATGGAGACAATACAATGCCAGTACAAGACCCCGTTATAAACTGGATTAAGAAAAAGTGGCAGTCACAAACATGGGGAAAACAAATGCTTTTTTCATGAGTATGGCACAACTGCAAACCTACCAAGACATGGCTGTCCACCTAAACTGACAGCCCAGACAAAGAGAGCACTAAATAGAGAAGCAGCTGGCCTTTATGGAAGAGTGGCAATATGAAAGTCATTCCCATTTGCAGTTTGCCACAAACCAAGTAGAGGACACATCAAATATATGGAAGAAGGTGCTCTGGTCAGATAAGACCAAGGTTAAACTTTTTGGCCTAAATGCAAAATGCAATGTGTGCCAGAAAACTAACACCGCACATCACCCTGAACACACCATCCCCACCACGAAACATGCTGGTGGCAGCTTCATGCTGTGGGGATACATTTCCTCAGCTGGTCAGAGTTGGGAAGATGGATGGAGCTAAATACAGGGCAGTCCTTGAGGAAAACCTGTTAGAGGCTGCAAAAGACTTGACAACACTAAACATACAGCCAGAGCTACAATGGAATGGTTTAAATCAAAGCATATTCATGTATTAGAATGGCCCAGTCAACCTGTAGATGTGCAAAGCTAGTGGAGATATACCCCAAAAGACTTGCAGCTGTAATTGCAGCAAAAGCTGGTCCTATTGACTCAGGGGGGCTGAATACAATTGTACGCCACATGCTTCAGATTTTTATTTATTAAACATTTTGAAAACTATGTATAATTTTCTTTTTACTTCACAATTACTTGCTACTTTGTGTTGGTCTATCAAATAAAATCCCATTTAATTTTCCCACTGCATTTAAGTTGTGGGTGTAATGTGACAAAATGTGGACAAGTTCAGGGGTATGAATACTTTTGCAAGGCGTTGTACTTATTCAAAGAAAACAGTTTAAAGGTGTGATTAAATTACCTACGTCCAGTACAAAAACTCTTTATGAAAGATAAATTGCAGAAAATGTTTTTGATTCTTGGCAACACTTACGCAAATATGAAAATGATTGCTGGTGGATGAGAAATGTCATGACAAAGCTGCTGAAGATGGTGCCCAGAGCTTGCCATTTCAGTGGATAGATATTCTTCTTTCCACATGGACCTGACTTTTGAAGAGCATGAAGCATGAAAATATCACACAACATTATGACTGGTAGGGCCACAGTCAATGGAGCAGAGAGCAAAGGGCTAGTGTACTTTGCTTGCACCATGCACAATAGTGCCCCAAAACAAAATATGATAAATTAGATAAATGATTGTCTTTATCATACTTGCATCATACTGGTTTTATTCTGGGGTGAACCACAGCAAAATAACACTCACCACAATTATAGGTAAACAATGGAAGGTGATGAAATGAAAAAGGATCAGGTTGTTCAGCAACATTATATTGCAGACAGTTTGTAGAAGCTTGGCAGTAAATAACAGATCACAGAAGTGAAGGTTCAACATGAAGAAATAATTGCATGTGCCTTGTTGACATTGCTGAAAAAGTTCTCGCAGAGCCAACAGAGATGCTGGAGTCCCCAGGATGAATCAAATGCATTGTAAGAACTACAGTTGGGAAACAGGTTCAGGACTCAACTTAAACAGTTTTATTTTAACAAAATAACATCAGCTTTTCAGCCTGTGAACTTGACTGTCAGCTCAGCTCTCTCTGGTCTCTCAGCCCTCTTACCTCTCTCTCTCTCCCACTCTCCTCCGCACCCCTAATTAAGCCTTTGGATGCTGGTAATCATAGGACACTATGACCATAAGAACAAATTCTACATTATGAACTATGACGACTATGAATATACATAATTCTGTGCAAGGACATAGAATTGTATAGGGAAGGTAGGGACATGTCCCTACTGACATCCAGCAACTACTGAATTGTCCCTAGCAATAATTTTTTATCAAAAATTAAAATACAGTGGTCCATCAGTGTCTAGTCAGTGTATTTAGTACACAAACTGTCAACAGATCTCGTTCGCTACTATGAGTCCCGCCTCCCTAACCAACATTGCTAACTGTGGTTGTAGGAACTGTGTGCTGTGAACTATATGTGTTCGTAAGCTGCGTGTGAGACAACACAAAAATTGTGCCTTGTATTGATTCAGTAAAGGAAAGTACAGTTCCGTAGGGCTTTTATACGGAACTGGTGTCAACCATAAAAGTTAGTACATGCTTGTGTGCGCATATGTAACCAACAAATACTTCAAGAAATGTCAATGGCAACACATCCATTTTCAGTTTCAAAATAAATATATGCTGTTCATGTATTCATAAGCATGGTGTTATTTCATCAATGGAGATCATACTACAGCAGATGTGTTATGCATTTGACTATGCAGATGTTACTGTATTCTGAATAAAGATTATTCAGTAAAATCAACATAGGCTACGTTATTTAAGCAGACTATTACATCTAATTATAAAACATAATGAGATCTCTCTGTCAGTTTCTGACCCATTTGTCTCACTACCTTACAATCCATCAATCTCTCTGGCATCTGCACTGTCTGACTGACAAAAGAGAGACTTGAACTTCAAGGTGGCTTTGGTGGAATTCCTTTGACAGTACAAAGGGAAAGCCTGTGAAATTTCTAATGTTTGGAAGTTGCTACATTTTATATACTCTATTCTACATAATATTTTAATCATTGTTTGAATAATTAGTGTAATATATATATACATATATACACACACACAGTATATATATATATATATATATTTTTTTTTTGAAGTATATATATATATATGCTTCCAAAAATGGACGTGTTAATAGTTTATTTACATCAAGTAACAAAATGCAGTGAATAAAGAGAAATCTAAATCAAGTCAAAACAGCATTTGCCTTCAAAACAGCATCAATTCAGCTCCAAACTTTCAAGGAACCTCCACCATGCTTCACTGTTGCCTGCAGACACTCATTATTGTACTGCTCTCCAGCCCTCCTGCCATTTTTCTGCACCCCAGTTCTTATGTTTTCATGCATAGTTCAGTCGATTGGCCTTGTTTCCATGTCAGAGATATGGGTTTTTGGCTGAACTCTTCTCTGGACAGTAGATGGGTATACCTGGGTCCCACTGGTTTCTGCCAGTTCTGAGCTGATGGGATTGCTGGACATCTTCAGATTTTGAAGGGCAATATGCTTGATGTATTTGTCATCTACTGCATTAAGTTTCCTTGGCCGACCACTAAGTCTACTATCCTCAGTGTTGCCTCTTTCTTTGTGCATCTTCAAAAGAGATTGAACAATACATCTTGAAACCTCAGTCTGCTTTGAAATCTGTGTGTGGGAGAGTCCTTGCTGATGAAGTATAACTACCTTGTGTCTTGTTGATGTGCATCTTGCCATGTTGTATACCCTGTGACATGAAACTCTTCCACAACCTCACCTTGGTAGCAGAGTTTGGCTGTTCCTCACCCAATATTATGCCTCCTCCATAGCTGTTTATGTTTCAGTTAATGACTGTGTTTCAACCTACTTGTGAAATTGATGACCATTAGCACCCGTTTATTTGGTTGATCATACACCTTCTTCTTCTTCTTCAACTTTATTTCTTCTTAACAATGAACATTGTCTCAAAGCAGCTTTTCAAAGACAAGAAATTAGGACAAGGCTTATAGGTTTTGTACCTAACTGTTATCCCTAATGAGAAAGCCGGTGGCGAGAATGGCAAAGAAAAACTCCCTCAAATGATAAGTGGACTCAAGAGGGAACCCATCCTCATTTGGCTGACACTGGATCATGCGGTAATAAATAATCTCTTCTGTAATTGAGTGCTATATAGTTAAACAAATTAACCTGTAACTTTAACCAGTAAACAGATTAAAAATTTCACAAAGTCCACACTTTTGAAGATATAAACAGATGATGGAGATTTAACTGATTAGTGCAAAACAGATAGTGGCAGCTTGTCCTAGCCATTGTCATAGGAAGGTTGCCTACATCAACCACAAAGCAAAGTTCATGGCTTCCAAGAGCATCCCTAAACTGTCTCTCATTGTGATCAGCAGGCCGTCCATGTGGGGTCATCCTCAACAAGAGTGTCTTGTATCCTGTATCTGATGTCTCTGACTTTGTGCAAGTGTAATTATAAGAATTGCTGGTTTAAAGGCAAAGGGTAGTAACATGAATTAGATTTTTCTTTTGTTCACTTGCTTTGTATTTTGTAATTGATGAATATAATAAATATATATGTATATGTCTAAAATTTTGCTAGGTAAGTGTAAGTGCTTCACACAAAATATAAAACACATTCACAAAATGCACCTGCACTATCACATTGTCAAAACAGAAAAGAGCTGCAGACCTTGATTAACTACTGAGATATGTCCCATTTCAGTTCAGGAAAGTGTGTAGTTTTCAAAAATATATAAAGTATAAAATATGCCAGTTTGACCATATGAAAGCTTTACATGCTGCATAAATATTACATGAAAATGTCAGTGGTCAAGATAACTTTTTAACTCTACTATTGTAATGTTTATTTTTAATAACATAGATGAACAACACTTCAAAAATCACTAACATTGATTTACTACTAGACTACTTTATCCAATTGATAATGTATTGTATTTAATTCACTATTGCTAAATGGTCTCATTTAAGTAAGTACTCGAGTGCCAAAAATAAAAACATACTTATGCACCTTTTTTACATGACCTACATTGAAAATTGTTAATTCATATCCTGAGTGTTTTCATCTAAAATTGATTATCAAATGTCATGGGTTGTATATGAATTTGAATATGAATTTGAATATGAATTGAAAAGCATTAAACAAAGCACTCAACATAAAAAACCCCACAAAAAACAGACACAAATAATTTGAATTAATTCAATCTCTTATACCAACAGAGAGCATGTAGTGATATCAGATAGGAGAGCATGTTGTGGTATCAGGTCCAAATATATTTTTTTAACAAATTCTTCAAACTGTCAAGCTTCCCTACAGTGTGCAGGTACAGAAGTGGCATAATAAAAGTTCCAGTAATAGAGAAACAAAATCCAAACACAAGAACTTTACAATTATACTCCTCTCTTTTCATTGGGATCACATCAGCAAATGAGAAAATAACCACTGGTGGCAGGTAGGCAATCAAAGTTACAGCCAAGCTGTTAAAGATGGTGTGAAGGGCTCGGCTCTTCAGTGGATGGATGTCATTCTTTCCAGTTGGATCTGGCTTTCTCAGTGCAATAAGTATTGAAACATCACAAAAGGCTATGATTGGTAGTGCCACAAGCAAAGGGACAGAGTAAAAACTGTATGAGGATAAACACATTTGAATGCAATTGTATAACGTAAAACAGATTGTGCTTATCCATACCATTAATGATGTTATCTTTCGAATAATACTGCTTTTCTTATTGGTTCTATATGTTATGGGATGGACCACAGCAAAATAACAATCCACACAAATGCAAGCCATAAATAGAGGTCTGGAACACAAAGTAAAGGCATCAGTGAAATTGTCAATACACTCGAATGCTAGGAAGTGCCATTCGATGGAGTTTATGACACTGAATGGAATAAGAAGTACACAGGCCAGATCAGAAATAGTCAAGTTAATCATAAAAAGTTCATTGGTGTCTCTTTGATGTGATCTCTTATGTAGCTCCATTAGTAATATCAGATTTGCTGGGAGACCGAGGATGACACAGAATGTAGAGAGGATTATCCATAGCTTTGAAAATATGGACTGCCGATCACAATCCGGGTGCAGGGAGACATTTGAAGACCCGTTCAGGAGTGAGGAATCCATGTTCCTGGCCAAGTTTAGATCTGCAGAGCTGTGTGGAAGTAATTTCAAATATGTTCCCTATACAGTATGATACTTAGAACCTCAGACAAATTAAATATGGAACATTTTTATAGGTAAAGGTTCAGCTTACCTGATGGTAAAAATGAAATCCATAGTGCAAGTGTGTGAATTCTTACAATTCTCACCTGCAAGAGCTTGTGCCTTTTGGCTTTGTTAGTCCATCCCCCTTTATCCCCTTCCTTAGTAAAATTAGGCATGCATTCCTGCCAAAACCTTTTAGCTTCAACTATCATTTTATTTGTCCATAAATGAAGAAGAGGCAGGTTTGTCTGAGCAGATGAATCTGAGCAGAAATTGGTCATGCAAGCCATATTACAAGGTCAATGTTGAATGACCTGGTGGTGACACTGAAATACATCTAGTAAAGTTGACATGGTTAATACAGCATAGTTCTGATTTTACAATGGTTAAAATTCTGATACTCATCTCTGTTAAACATTATAAAAAAATAATACATTACAAAAATGACCCTAAAGTTACCAAACCTGTAAAGACATGGTCCCAAAAGTCTAAGGACTATTGCTTCTAGTTCATGCTTTTATCTCCATAGATTGGCTCTTAGACAGGAGGTAGGTATTCTGCTAAAACTTTATTTGAAGGTTGTCTATATAACACATTCATAACATTTTACATAAACACTTCATAAAATGTTCATGAATGTTTAAATCAACTTTCATACAGTATACATGTTTTACATGATATTACTATGGACTACTATGCCATTTTATGGAGAGACATTGTTTTAAATGAAACCTAAGTTCTAGACAGACAAAATAAAAATTACCTTCCTTGTCTCATATAAGTATGAGAAGTTTTATTTTTAGTGATGTTCTTCCTTGCTTGTGGTATTAAAGAAGGCACAAATATAATTGTGCATTGGTTGTTCTGTTTAATTGACACTTATGTAGACACCTGTCAAATAAAATGTTACCAATATTCCTTGGGAGAATCGTTTATTGGCGTTGCAAATAAAGTACCACAGAATACATCCCTCCAAAATTGATTCTTTTACAGACTGTGCCACCAATGAATGGAAGCTTAACCCATCATGCTCCCAAGTCAAGTAAAAAGCAGCAGTGGTTCCAAACAGAGAGTAGCATGAATAACTGGTAATGCCTTAGCAGATATCTGTCAGATTTCTATTTCTTTGTACTTCTTTCTCTATTTTCTTCCCTGACATGTTCCACAATTCAGTCGTGGTCTTGGTATACACTGTAGTGGTATCCTTGTCAAATCTGCTTTAAAATGTAAGTCAACTAACATGTTGAAAAAGCACAAAGACAGAAAAAATGACCTTCCATGTTATCACTTTTTCATCCCTTAGTGTAGGCTATGACTGGGTGTCAGTAATTCCAGAAGCTTGAGCAATTTCTACAGGACAATCATCTAGAACTTCAGCTGTAGAAAAAACAACACTTACCTAAAGTTATATGTTATTATGCAACACATTCTTTAATCATCCAGACCCCCTGGTTGTGTTTGTTGACTCAACATACCCCCTGGTTGTGTTTGTTGACTAATCTCTGACACAACATACCCAACACTCTGCATCCCATTATTAGAGACAACTGTTTCTCATAGTTACCCCAATTAAGGACTGGTTCTGGATTCACTTTCATGAAAAAAGGCTTCGTCTTCCCCATGTTCATGCTACTGCCACTTTTTCTTAATCCAATTTTTAACTCATTCTTGTATTGCATAGTATTGTCTCCACATTTGCTTACTGCTCCAGTAGTGCCTTTATAATAGCATTGAGCTTGAAGTCTTAAAGCCTTGCTTTTGTGCAGACCTTGTTTGATTTGGGCCTTTCAGTCCTGATACTTCTACTTTGTCTGAAGTATTCTTGCATCATTTAAATCATTTCTCTCGTGCTAGCATGTACCCAGGTCTGGATATATCCTTACCACTAGCACAATGTTCATTGGGTATTTTGTAAGATACACTTACAATATAAACACACTATGTAAGTGTGCAGTTACTCACTGTAGCCTAACTGTTATATGCAGTTTGCCACCCACCCTTTATCCTTTGGACAGGGCTTAAAATAGCTACTACATTTTTATACGACTATACAGTATGTAATGATTTCCAATCCCAATATTGCCCAGAATACAATGGTTTAATTTCAGGGTTTCTCCCTGTCAGTGTTGCCTTTGGATTGCTCATTAGGGATATAAAACTAAATCTGGATTTTGTATAGCTGCTTGTTGAAAATATGCATGGTTACACACTGTAATTTAATACACAAGGACATAGGATATTATTAGCCAGATGTTTTGGCTGAATAATTTTCATCACAGCAGTAATGGCATAAAAGTACAGTTGTGGATAAATGTTTTGAGACAAAGTTTGCTGCTTCATATATGCTGCTTTTTATGTGGCAATTTGCATTAACTCTAGACTGCTTTGAAGAGCGATCAGATGAATTGCAATAAATGGCAAACTCATTATTTTCCATGGACAATGCAGCTGATATCACTCTTTTGTGCTGATTGTATTAGAAGAGCAGACTGGTTGCTTTAAAATTGGGTGATGCTTGAAATCTTTGTATTCTACTGTTAACCACGGTTACCTCCAAGTAAATATGTGCAGTCATATTGCTTTGCATCAATAGGGCTTCACAGGCAAGGACATTGCTGCGTGTCAGATCAAGAGGTGGATGGACAAACAAAAACACAGAAATTATGAGAAACATCAAGTGCTGATTAAGCAAGAATGGGTTGCTTAATCCCATTCTTGACAGAGTCTTTGCATAAACTTAATGTATTAGTAAATAAAAGTTAAACAACTGAAATGTTTATAATTGCATTCCAGTATACCATAGAAATATCTGAAAAAAGATTTAAAAACACTGAAGCAGCAAACTTTGTGAAAACCAAAATTTGTGTCAACTTTTTGCCATGACAGACAATTTTATTACAGAGACAATAACAAAGACAAAAACAAAGACAAATACAAAGACAAAAACACCCTGGACAGGACACCAGTCCATCACAGGACAGACAAACAGACAGACACATTCACATACACATACCTAGGAGTAATTTAGTATCCCCATTTTGCATGACTGCATGTCTTTACACTGTGGGAGGGTCAGTTTCCCCTGATCAATGATGGAAGGAAAAACACTTTTTCCAAAAGTCATTAAGAGATTGTGATTTTGTGCTGGAAATTATGGGCCAACATAGGTGTTGGTCATTTACACAAATTTGCTAGTCAAATGCAAAATGTGATTATACAATACTATCATAACTCAGGAAATATTTGAATGCACTCAATCTTCCTAAAATCTAGAAAAAAATTATGGGTACAGATTTATACAGTCAGGGTTAGGCAGGTGCTGACAATAAATTATGTACTTATTTGATTGCTTTTGAAAGTCATTTTGAAAATGGCTCCAGTCAAAAATTAATCAGGTCATTTATTTGTAGTCACAAGTGATGTTACATATGAAAGAGTAATTCCCATATTTTAGCCCTATTCAGAGTTGAATTAAATGCATGGATTTATAAGAGAAGTAAATACTGAAATTTATGCAGACAAAATGATTTGTACCCATATGTGTTTTTCATGAAGCAGAGTTTGTGAAAAAGTTTAAAGGTGTGATTAATTAACCTACATCCAGCACAAACATCATGATGAGGTTATGTTGACACTCAATATAAATATTTTCTATATTGCCATCTTGTCTTTATCTATATTAGTCATAGCAGCATATAAGGCTTTTATCTTTTTTTCTGGAGAACAAAACATGAGGGAAAATAACAAAAACAAGCATTCAGAGCTGAATTTGCAAACTGTTCGATGGGTTACTGTGGACACGGTGGATGTGTTGCGGTACTATATCGGATCCAAATATAATTTTTCAATGAGTCCTTCACATTGATCAAATCAAGCTTACCTGGAGAGTCCAGGTACAGAACAGACATATACCACAAACTACTGAATATTTATGTACTAATTAATGTTGTTAGATAAGCAGTGAATGAGGATGCCGTTAACTGGGTACATTTATGTTTATATTTATGGCATTTAGCAGATATGCTTATCCAGAGCGTCTTACAAAAGTGCTTAGTCAGTAACTTGGAATATCCAAAACTAGTTGCTGGTAGATGCAAATTCAAGGTACTTTGAGCTATGATACTGCTGGAAATGAGCCATACCATACCCAATACAAACAATTACAAGCAAAACAAGTCATATAACTCACAAATTCTCCTAAGCTATGCAAAACTAGTGAAGAACTAGATGTAGTCAATATTTGCTGTAAGCACATTAAGAGCTTTCATAGATGCAAATGTTGAATTTAGTTAGGGTAGAGATTGAGGATGCTCCAGGGTCTATAGATTTTCTTTTTTCTGGGGATAGATAGATGTTTAAATGAAAACATTTGAATTGCATGTTTTATAGTAAAAATGCATTACCCTATACCCTCTTCTAAGATGTCGCTTCTAGAAAGCTCTTCACAGCAGTCTAAATCAATGAGGATCATGCCACCTGTTTGTACACAGTGATTAAATCCTTGGGCAAACAAGGGAGGGATGAGGGATTGGGCTAAGGGGGCATACAAGCTAGAGATGAAACTGCATATATATACAATGCCTTGAAAAAGCATTCATACCCCTTGAACTTTTCCACATTATTTCACATTACACCCACAAAATGTATTTTAAGTAAAATGTATTTTATTGGGATTTTATGTGTTAGACCAACACAAAGTAGCAAGTAATTGTGAAGTGAAAAGAAAATGATACATAGTTTTCAAAATATTTAATAAATAATAATTTGAAAAGTAGGGCGACATGGTGGCTTGGTGGGTAGCACCGTCGCCTCACAGCAAGAAGGTCCCGGGTTCGATCCCCAGGTGGAGCGGTCTGGGTCCTTTCTGTGTGGAGTCTGCATGTCCTCCCTGTGTCCGCGTGGGTTTACTCCGGGTACTCCGGTTT
>JAOVVG010000047.1:2419721-2437768 GCA_028566375.1 Leptodoras nelsoni | reverse complement strand
ATTGTATATTTTCAAATATGTTCATATTTTTAGTCTATTTCTAAAGCTTAAGTGATTAAAGCTAAACATTAAAGCTGAACTAAACCAGATACTCCTTGATAAGTGTCCACATCTTCTCCAAGGTACACAATAAGGCACTTCAGCAGACACTCTCATTTCAGATTGACCTCCAGGAAAGAACCAAAAAATAACTGCCTATTAGTGTTAAGTATTTTTTTAATTCTACAATCCACTTACATTTTTTACTAGTCACCATTCTGCCACCACACTTTTGTGTCATATTTGTCTTGGCTTAAAAAAACCCCAAAAAAAAACAACAACAATACAATTAAATGGAATTTGACAGTGCCCTCACTGCAGCCATTTCCCTGGAGCAGACTTTACTTGAACAAAGCATATCACCTCCTTGTGACATAGTGATGATTTATGATCCTAGATAGCCTCCAATTTCATTTTATTGTGCCATTAAGTTGAATACTGAATTTTTTTTTGGATATTTAAAACTACTTCATAACTAAAGTGGAATCTCAGTTTTTGTCAGTATGCCATTCCACAGTGACTGACTATAACCCATTTGTCAATAACTGAAGTCAATAACTGGGTGAACGTGTTTCATGTGTTCATTGAGTCAACAAACGTGAGTTTAAAGTAAATCTATAAAGTAAATTTACTTTTTGGTAAAGACATTGAAAGCTGTTGAACATCTAATTACAAGCTCAACTGAAATGATTGAAGCTACATTTACATACATACATTTGTAAAAAAAAAAAAAAATCTGAAGTAGTTTCAAACCTATCCTTTAAAGTGCTCCATTTCTCTTTGGGTTTGTCATTCCTATTCTAAGATACAGGCAAATGTTTGCAGTTTTGTGACTTACCAAAATCAGCAATATGGTTAAAATCGAGTCATTTGCAGCAAAGAAGAGCTAACCTGTAAATACAAATAAATGAGAGATTGGTGAGAACGGTTAGCAAAATCCATAGAAATGAAAGATTCTAATTTATTAACTAGGAATTACACATACTGGTGGTATTGCACTATTATACTGACAGATGAAATAATGTGATATGTAAATAATAAATAATGTAAAATTAATTCTTCCTTAACCTGTGACTTTTAACTCACTGTCTAGTACTTCGTCCATTCTCATTTCATATTGTGCATAGCAATAATAGTATTCAAAGAATTTGAAGAGAGTTGATGCAATACTGTGGGGTTAGATTAAAAACTAAAATTATTGCTTTTAAATATTTCTTAAGGACTGTTATTTGCTTTTGACCAAACTGAACAAAGCAATTCGCACTGGAAATTGTTTTTTTTTTTCATTAGACAAATTTTAATCACACCAAGTAAGGGTGGCATCGGTTTTAATGAACAGACGGTTTGAAACACACCAAGTTTAACATTAGTGATACATGACTTCCACTCCTCTCTATGCCCAACTTTAGGATACAACTATTTATACTGTTAACACACATGAACTAAAGTATCCAAAAAAGTATCCGAGTCAAAGCACGTGGCGACACATATCTAAGCTTACAAGGTCATAGTTAGCCACCTAATGTTTGCTAGAACATTTTCTGGCTTAGCCAGCATTAGCTAAGAGGTTAACTCGCAAAAAAAATACAGTTAGTACAGTAACAATTAGCTGTCTATCCTGCCACTGACTGAAATTTATACATAAAACACCCATTCTCCTTAACAACAGACTTTAGAATGCTTACCTTGTTTCAAGGTGTCATCGAGCTACGCTTTCTGAGCGAGATATTGAGAGCACTAATGGCGGACCGCAAAAAACAATGAGAAGTGCTCTGGTGGGACGTCATGAGGTCACGTGACATTAAACGGTCTAGATTGAAGTAAAACATTTGAGATAAACTATTCCTGTTAAGTCCTTTTAGGAGGAATGCTATTTGATTTAGGGTAGGCTGAAAAAAACAAGTTTGAATATGAAATCACGATTTTCAGTTAGACCAATATAAAAATACATTTAAATTAATGGCATGGTTGTTTCACTTTTTTTCAGTGTAGTCACAGCTGAGAGAGAAACAGGCCAAGCAGGACACTATGCTCAGAGCTGTGGAGCACAATATAGCAACTCTGAGAGGCAGGAAATCAAGTTTAAAGCACACATGCAAATCACTGTAAAATGTGAAAAAAAGCTTCCTGTGTAAATTAAATGGGTAGATGAACTTCTCATTTATGCCAAAAACCTTTGTGTTACAGATGCATGATGGGGCATTCATATGCAGTAATCACTTCAGGTTAGGGGGGCATGACGGTGTGGCATTTGTGCTAGAGGAACTTAATTTCCCAGGTCCCCTTGCGGTTAATCAATGTTGTCAAGAGACACCTGCTTACCAGCCTATTCAAAGGGGTTTTTGAGCAGTGCCTCTGGTCGCAACTTGGTATGGTAATGCTACGACATGAGGTAAGCAGGCACAGTCTTGGTAACTGGTAAAGAAAAAGCTAAATCTTAAACTAAATCTAAACTTGGTCAAATAACTCTTAACATACAGGTAATATAGAAAACAATTAAGCTGAGAATTAAACCTTGTAATTAAGAAGAGCTCAAAATAGGGAATGCTGATAAATAAAGCAGAAACAACTGAGTGGGGCAATTGTTGATGCACTACAACACACTGCACATTATTGTTGCACTACAAAGCACACTGCACCTTAGTATCACTATTTTATAGATTTTGTATATTGTATAGCCTTAAATTAAATGTACCATTATATTGTACTAGAGAGTCACCATCAACCAGAACCAAATTCCTTGTGTGTGTAAACATACTTGGCGAAATAAAGCTGATTCTGATTACATCAAAGAGGTATAAATATAGGAGAACTTAAAGCGACAAAAACAAAGTCAACTAATTAAAGGGGAACTACTTTAAAAATAAAAATAAAACAAATCACTTAAGCACTTTGTTGTTTTTGGGGTGGGGTTCTTTGTGGTTTTATTTAATAAGCTGTGAAGGGTTTTTTGTTTGTTGACATTTTGACAACACAATACAAGACAAGTTGCACTTCTTTTATATTTGTGTTGAAGTCTTCTCATTCAAGCTAGTTAAGCAACCTCTACTCCTAGAGCCTAGAATACTGGTCCATATACCTGCCTTAATCATATGCAATTCTTGCTGAAGCTGGAAAGGAGGGTTACATAGCTCACACTTAGTGTTTATTCTTACTATTAAAAGGAAACATTCGCTCTCCCTTATTAGACATTTTACAAATTTTGCATGATTACCAAAGCTTTGATAATGTGGGAATATGAAGCATATGACCCTTGACTGTGTTTACCACTAGCTGACAGCAAGCCATCTGCAACTCGATAATTGTTGCAAAACCAGTGATTTGAACAGATGGTCTGCACCACTGAAGGTGTGCAATGAGTCATTTCCTGACAAGCACTGTAAGAAAAATAAAGTGGCATTTCTCTCCCATCAGAGAAGGCTCAATGAATCAGAACCACTGCTTATCTCCAGGACCAATTTTTTAATGGGTAGTTTACATTTTTTAATGAACTTAAGTGCTTGGTCAGCTTATGCTTCAAAACATGAGTATGTGTTCATAAATAATTTTTATTTTAAATCTTTTTTATTTTTTTCAAGTACCAAACTTAAGAACTTTAAAACCCAGCTCATACACATTAAATATAAAAAAAATCAGGAAAGTTTATTTTTTATCTTTTTTTTTCGGGGCTTTAAACCTTTAAGCTTTAAGCTTTCTTGAAAAACTATGTCTCAGATGTTCTCCTCAAGACAAACCTGGCAGCCTTGGAGGATTGAAGTATACACAGGTTTATTTAATTTAAATGGTGAACCTATTCAAATTTAGCAGGTATACAACCTGACTCTGAATACAAGAAACTTTCCTGGCATAAATATTGATATAAATTTTGAACAAGTTGCTGAATCTGAATACATCCCATTATGAGTTCACCTCAGTTCACATACACTCTGTTAAGTTTGAAGAACTTCTTCAAAAGAACCTCTTTAGAAGCACAACTGCTTGGGTTCATCATTGAGCTTCTTGAACAGGGGTCAAGGGGAACTGTATGGCATTAGCGCCTCTAATTCAATAGGATGCTTTGCCAAAATTATTAACACTGAGAAGTTTCACTTATCAGTCAGCCTGGGGTTAAAATTCAGAAGAATTAAAAGTTTTGCTGTTTGCACAAGTCAAGTGTGAATCATCAAATTTCATTAGAGTGATCAGTTGCAGAAAAGCAACAGCAGGCTCTGTTTGATTACTGCAGGCTATGTTAATGCCACAGGTTCTTATTTGCATTTGTGTTTTTAGATGCAAATATTCTAAAGAAAATATAGACTTAATTACTGGCTTCTGGCATGTCCCTGTTTGTTCTAACCTTGCATGTTTGTAACTTTTTTAATGAGGATGGCTTATGCGGTTGTGAAAATTATTAACTCCAGAAATTGAGTTATAATTTTACCATCAATTTTTTTTAAATAATTGAAGGAACAATGTAGCATTCTCCTACCAACCTAATAACTGTTAATAGCCTATGCTACAGTATATTGTAAGTCTATGTGCAAGAGTGATGTCACACTGAAATAAAGCAGATTCACTCAAAACCAAAGCAAAAATATTAACCAAAGCAACTAAATTCTTGTGCTTCTTTGGGCAGTATAAAAATAGTTTATGATTAAGGAATATCTTATGCAATTTATGAATTATTATTATTTTTTCACTCACAGTGTCACTTACTGTAACAGACAGTCACTTTGGCAATAGAGATTGCATACGGAAAATAATTATGAATCAAGGGCATGTATTAATTTTGCAAATTGCATGTTTTCAATTGGCTAATCAGAAAGTAACATTCACTAAGAGAATGTTACTCAAAATGATTACTTGTGACTGCAGTAAATTGTGTGCTAGATTTAGTCACCACACATTTGCATGCCCAATGTATACATAATTTAAATAGATGCCCATGTCTGTACATAAATGCCCTTTTCATGCTTTTAAATGTCTCATTGCATTTAATTGAAGTTATACCCAAGTTTCCTGAGTAGGACACTTAAAAATCTGCACTTAAACTTGCACATTGTTTTCTCTTCATGTGGGAGACGGCTCTCGAGAGCTGTTGGTAGACTTGGGAAAAGATCCTTTCACTCCTTCAAAACCAGGAGTCCTGGGGCTTTCCTTTGTCGTGGCATTCCACAGGTATAGCGGGGGTTGGTGACCTAGGAAAACTTCAAACGGGGTGAGCCGGGTGGAGGTGTGTTGTAGTGAGTTCTGGGTGTACTCCGCCCAGGGGAGATATCGGGCCCACTCCTGTGGCTGAAACTGGCAATAAATTCTTAGAAACTTCTTAGCTCTTGGTTTACCCACTCCATCTGACCATTACCTTGAGGGTGGAAGCAAAAGTTTGGCTGACTGTTATCCCCAGCTTCTTCAAGAAGGTTGTCCATACCCGGGATATGAACTGAGGAACACGGTCACTCACAATGTCTTCTGGGAGTCCATAAACCCTAAAGACGTTCTGGAAGAGTGCCTCCATGGTCTCCATAGCTGTTGTTAATCCTGGCAATGGAATGAATCGGACACCCTTCGAGAAACAATCCTCAACAGTCAGAATGGTAGTAAACCCTGAGATTGAGGTAGGTCAGTAACAAAGTCTATAGCTAGATGATACCAGGGTCTCTCAGGAATGGACAAAGGCAGTAATTTCACTGCTGGCAAGGTGTGAGGTACCTTAGCTTGGGTGCAATCTGGACATGAAGAAACAATTTTGTACCTCTCATGACTCTCATGATGGCGTGGATGAACTTTTCTTCTGGCTCTCCTCGAGAGCGAGCTTAATGGTCAACAGCTCAGGGTCCCCCACATTGTAGTTCTGTTCAGCCTGGGAAAGCTTCCTCAAGAAGAAGGCAACGGGGTGGACATTAGCTGGTGTGCTTTGTCTCTGAGAAAGTATACCTACGCCTTGGGATGAGGCATCAACTTCCACGATAAAGGGCTGGTCAGGATCAGGTTGTTTCAAGAATGGAGCAAAGGTGAACGCTTCCTTCAGCCGCTGGAACGCCTGGGCTGCGCCTGCATCACATTTTAGCACCTTCGTGGCTCCCTTTAACAGGTCTGTGAGGGGTCTGGCAATAGCACTAAACCCCTGATGAAACGTATATAAAAATGAGCAAAACCTAAAAAAAAGTCTGTGCTCTCTCAACCGTTGTCGGGGAACTCCACTGGGTGATGGCCTTCACATTCTCACAGTTCATGGAGACTCCATCAGGGCCAATGTTATAGAATGTTAAGAACTCCACTCAGGGCTGGTGAAACTGGCACTTTTTCTTGACATACATTGTTGAGGAGACAGAGAACTTCTCAGACCTGCTGAACATGGGAAGAGAGATTGGGTGAATAGACCAGAATGTCATCAATATAGATGAACATGGATCCCCCCCACTAGGGCCCTGAAAACCTCATTAACAAAGTTTTGAAAAATCCATAAGGCATGTCCAAGTATTCAATGTCCAGACGTGGTCCTGAAAGCGGTTGTTAAAAACCTCACATAGATCGTCACATTCACGAGGAGCATAAGCTACCACGTTGTTGTCGGGGCTTTCAGCGCAGGGATTCCAGGACCATGGGTTCTCCTTCCGCAGACAGGATCTCCATCGTGACTCTGACAGGCTGGCTACGAAGCACATTGTCCAAGGTGATGGCCGTGGTGATCAAAGTCTCAAGTGACATGTCCGGATCTCTGCTCTGCATGCTCTCACTAAAACCTGGCATTAAAACCCCTCCGGAAGGCAATCTTGAGAGCTGCATCATTCCATCCAATCTCCGCTGCCAGAGTCCGGAACTCCAGGGCGTAATCTGCCACTCGCCATTTGCCCTGCAGCAAAGAAATGAGATGCTCTCCGGTACAGCGGCCATCAGTTCTATGGTCGAAAACTTGCCAGAATAGCTCTATAAAATGAGTATAGGAATGAGTGCTCTCACCTGCATGATGCCAGAGGGCGGTTCCCACTGCAGCGCCTTACCACTGAACAGGCTTATGATCACCACCACCTTCTGAGGTCTGAGAGCTGATGTAGAGTGAAGTATAGATCAAACTGGAGGAGGAATCCCTTACAGCCCTCAGGCCTGCCTAGCCTAGTGCTCTGGGAGGGTGCCCACAATGCGGGGCGCCGGTGTGGGAGCAGCTTCCAAACACTGCCGGTTTACCTCCCAATCGTGCATGGTGGCACGGATCACCTCCAGTCTTTGCATACCATGCAAAATGGCCTGCTGCATGACTCCATGGTGGCGGATCAACCTGTAATGATCCCACACTAACCGGAGTCAAGTGCAGAGCAGTTTATTATACACAGCAATGAAGTAGCACAGATAGGCAGTTCAATGAATGCAAAACAAACAAAAGTCAGTTTCAAAATGTAGTCCATAAAGTTCAAACTCAACACACCAGAGCGTGGAGGGGAGAAAAAATATAAACAGTCAAACGCTCAGAAGATCTCAAAAATGCAGGAAGAACGGGCAGGGACAATCCACGCACTGGAAATGGGTTTCTGAAACCAAAACAAAGAGAGACAAATGAACGCACGGCATAGTGTGAACTAGGGCAAACATAAACAAAAATAAGGCATGGAAGGCAGAACAAGAAAACTTTTTTAAGGATTCGTGGATTCCACGTGGATTAACACGTACATTGATCTGCCCTGAGGAGTTAAAATGAGGGTCCTTTATACTCTTTAGGGTGGCTTGATTAGCAATCAAAGATCGCCACCAGCAGGTGTGCCCGATTGTGCAATGCCCTGTGGGAAATGCAGTCAGGAAGTTGAGTTCTCCCAAGGGGTGAATCTGGCAACCTCTGGCGGCCATTGACGTAACAACAATAAAATTAAACTAATTAATATTGTTAGCTATTAATATCTATAATTAATATAGCAAAAAAATAGTGTAGCTAAAATATACAGGATAAATGCACTATAATCCATTACAAGGCCTCTGCCTGCTTCCTAGCCAAAAGCAGAGAAGTAACTTCCCCTGGTCAGCAAAAAAGGTGGTTGCATCCAGTTTATTGACCCAAACTCAGAGAAAAGCAAGAATCATAAATGACTTTCCCATAAAGTACATAAGGCCATTTGATCTATTTAAATGTAACTATACATACATTTTTGCATGTGCAAAAACCTATAAATTCTTTGATTTAATACAATTTGTATTGTCTTTTCATGTGTCAGTAGTGATAAGTGATAAGAACATTTTAATGTCTCAAAACCTAATTTGGAATGACAGAAACTCAAAGTGTGAACAGTATGTGTGTTTGGGTCATGTACAATCAGCTGTCAGTCAGCACAGAAAGACTCTTACTATCAATGTGCTTCACTGTGACTGACTCACCCATTACTGCTTAACAGTTCCTGGCTTCTTAAAGCTAGGTTTATACACTATATTGCCAAAAGTATTCACTCACCCACCCAAATCACTGAATTCATGTGTTCCAGTCACTTCCATGGCCACAGGTGTATAAAATCAAGCACCTAGGCATGCAGACTGCTTCTACAAACATTTGTGAAAGAATGGGTCGCTTTCAGGAGCTCAGTGAATTCCAGCCCTTGGCTATAACACTTGAAATTGAGCTCTGGGGGCCTCCCATTTCTCTTGATCATCTTTGAGATGTTTTTATTCCTTGATTGGAGTCCACCTGTGGTAAATTCAGTTGATTGGGCATGATTTGGAAAGACACATCCCTGTCTATATAAGGTCTCACAGCTGACAAGGCATATCAGAGCAAAAACTAAGCCATGAGGAGGAAAGAGGTACCTGCAGAACTTAGAGAAAGGATTGTATGGAGGCACAGATATGGAAATTCTGCTGCACTGAAAGTTCCCCAGAGAACGGTGGCCTCCATAATTCTTAAATGGAAGAAGTTTAGAACAACCAGGACACTTTCTAGAGCTGAACGCCACGCCATACTAAGTAATAGGGGGAGAGCACAAACACAAGGCTGCAACCTATTGATATGTGAAAGAAGTGAAATGGTTTGAAGATTTTCTAAATGCATTGGATATAAGGTTGTTGGCATCTTGATAGAACAGACTATGCAAACAGACAAGCGACTCTGGCAGAAATCAGATCACGATTCAATGCAGGAGGCGTCCCATGCATTTCATGCAGATCAGTGCAGCATTCTCAGGGCAGAGCTTTCTCTTACAAAGCCCCACAATTATGGAACAGCCTTGCAGGTAGTGTTCGGGACTTAGACACAGTCTCAGTATTTAAGTCTAGGCTGAAAATTATTTGTTTAGTCAAGCCTTTTGTCACTACCTCTTCTCTTAGAAAAAGGTGCAGATCTGGAGGCTCCCTCATGTCTGGGTTACCTTCTGGCTCTCCCTTTTATTTATGCTGTTTTAGCTAGTCTTGCCGGAGTCCCTGCTTGCACTCTGCACAAAACGTACATTTTCTTTTAAAGATTGGTGGAAGAGCATATCTAATCATCTGTATTTCTTTTTCTCCCACCTTTCTCTTTTCCTCCTCTCCCCAATCCATCCCTCCCCACACCACACCACCCCTCTTACTGCTGAGCTACATATGCAATGCCTGAGACATCAGATACAGGATACAAGACACTCCTGCTGAGGAGGCCTGCATGGACGAACTGATGATCACCGTGAGGGACAGATTAGGTTGCTCTTGGAAGCCATGAACTTCGCTTTGCTATTGGTGTAGGCAGCCTTCCTATGATGACGGCTAGGATTAGCTGCCATTAACAGTTTTGCACTCAATCAGTTAAATCTCCATCAGTGAACAGTTTATATCTCCAACAGTGTGGACTTTCTGAAATGTTTCTGGTTAAAGTTACAGTTTTGGTTTTTTAACTATATAGCACTCAGTTATAGAAGGGATTATCTGTTACCACACTATCCATTGTCACCCAAATGAGGATGGGTTCCCTCTTGAGTCTGGTTCCTCTCAAGGTTTCTTCCTCTTATCATTTGAGGGAGTTTTTCCTTGCCACCATCGCCACCAGCTTGCTCATAACTGTTTAGGACAAAACCTATAAGCTTTGTCCTAATTTCTTGTCTTTGTTAAGCTGCTTTGAGACAACGTCCATAATTAAAAGAAATAAAGTTTAGAAATAAAGTTGAATTTAATTGAATCCTTTATCTTCCATGGGATATGGGAGCAGAAGACCCACCAGAGTGCCTCTGTTAACACCACAACACTGGACACATTGCTTCACCTGGGTTAATGAGGTTGCTAACTGGACCATAGAAGACTGGCAATATATGGCATGGTCCAATGAGTCACAGTAACAATTGTTTAGGGCTTATGGTAGAGTTTGTTTGTGGTGCAGACCCCCAGTTGTCAACATGGTGGTGGTGGTTCTCTACTGGTGTGGGGTATGTTCTTCTGGCATGGGTTGGGTCCACTGGTCAGGCTAAACATATCATTGACTGGTGCCTGCTATGTTCCACCGCTTGGTGACCATTTGCAGCCCTTTATAGACTTCATGTACCCCCCACAATAATGGGATATTCAAGCTGGATAATGCACCCTGCCATCAGGCCCAAATGTCCAGAATTGGTTCAAGGAGCATTCTGGAGACATGCCAAGAATGATGTGGCCTACATGTCTGCCCACTATGGGCCCATTCAAGCATATTATGGATGTGGTGGAGAGGTCATTTTGTAACTAATATCCTGCACCCACAGCATGGCTCAACATCCCTCTGTACACTTGTGGAGTTAATGCCACATCGAGTTTCTGCACTTTGCTTTGCCACATGACTTTTGGCACACACTGATCAGCCATAACTGTATCTGATCCAATCAACTATAACTCTGTCTGATCTAAATTGTTCCAGCATAACACAAGCTAGCACACTGCCACCACTTCAGGGTCACTACAGTGCTGACAATGATCTACCACCCAAATAATACCTGCTCTGTGGTAGTCCTGTACGTTCAGTGGTGCTGATAAAAAATATTTCAACACATCCAGCCCTATCAAATATTTTGAATATGCCAATTCAACAGGAAGTGTGAACAGTGAAGAGAGAATATTGACATACCTATACAATAACGAAAAAAAATGGGTACCAGGTAAATGTTTCATGTTTCTTATGTCCTGTTTGTGTCTTTACATTTCTCCTAGATATTGGCCAACATAATCATTTTTATCTGTGGGAACCTGGCAGGAGCATACCACAAACACCTGATGAAGCTAGCCCTGAAGCAGACCTACCATGACACCTGCAACTGTATCAAGTTACCCATCAAACTGGAGTTTGAGAAGCGGCAACAGGTTTGCTGCCAGATGTCATCCATCTTGTTCTTTGTTCACCCTTTTAACACAACCATAGGCTGTTATCTGAAATGAGGTGCTAAATATTTTAGGTGGGAAAAGTATCTGAAAATGCTAAATCCGATTTTTTACATATACTTCATCTGTGACTTCCTGTATTAACTGTATATTTAGTAGAAAAGCAGAAAGCTCTTATAAGATTTTAATGATACTTGATAGTATCTAGAGATTCCTAACAGCCCACACAATTTCTTCCTTTGACTTATGTTCACACTCCAGTGTGGCCACAGAATATTTGTTTTAAAGCAAAGCAATATTTGCTTGAAAGCAAACTGAGGATTCCCGACAATTCTAAAGAATTAATCTTCTAAAATATTTCCTCGTATAGTAGCTCTGAGGACTTTGTCCACACTAATACATTTGAAAATGAAGTCTTTGTAATCAGTCAGTTAATTATGCAATCACTCAATCAATCAGTCCAACCACATACTGGTTTTAACATCATCTTTTGAAAGTCCACAATAATATGCAGTAAAAACATATAGAAAGCTTTTTCTAAATAAAGGCTTTGAAGTTGTGCTAACAGAGTATTTACTAACAGAATAGCACTATGTCACTTATCAGAAAAGATGATTAAAAAAATTACTACATTATGTACAGAATATATTACAGGTTAAAGAATTTATTTATTTTTATTATTAGTCCAGGAGTTCTCAACCATTTTGTCCAGTGACTCAGTTTTATTGATTTAAATGCTTATAACAACAATAAACTCACTTAAACACCTAAAACCATAAATACACATTGAAATGCACATAAATTTTCATGGTTATTCATCAAAGAGGGAAAACTAGCACATGGGTTCTCTATATTTAGACATTTAACATTCTTTTATGCAACGTTGTGTGAAAGAACTGACAACTGCAGATGCTCTGTACACTAAACTAACGAGAGACCTGGGAATTTGCATTGCATTGCAGAAGATTAAAGTCAGGGTACATACTCTCAAGTACTCTTCTCATATCCGCTGTATGTTTTGTACAGGAGAGAGTGCATAGAATCAACAAAATCTGTTGCAATCTCATTCATTTGAGAATTAATAATAACAAATTAAATTTGTGATAAAATCATAAATGCATTCATACATTATGATCTTATGAACACTGGTTTAGCATGGTGTAGGATAAGGGTATGGGCTAAAGGTGGCAGACCAGGCACTATTGAAAAACCCTGTCTCTGACCCATATATTCAGGAAAAATCTGGCAACCTTTGTCACAAAAGAGTCACAAACTACATGCAGGTCATTCCACATTATTGGTCAACTCTGAATATAAGTAACTTTCCTCTTTGTAATGACATAATGACTGGAGTCCTCAGTAAGTGCAAGTGAATTTCCACACTAAATGCTCTAGGATGGAGATAGACCCAGTGAAAACAAACTGAGAAACACGTCTGTCATTAGAAAATAAACATTCCAACATTCCATTCTGATGTTGAAAAGTGGCTAGACATGGAAAAACACAATGATGACTGAATGTCACTGATGCTTTGGGCAGCTGGCACTGATAAAAAATGGCTGCCTTCCAGCTGACTGTTCTGTGCAAGAGGTAAACAGCCCCTGTTGGCTAGAACAAACCATCCAGAAACATTCTCCTAGTTCCTGTATGATGGCTCCACAGATCACTTGCTCATATGCTTTACCTTTGATTCTTTTGCTGGTCTATTTGCTGCCATTTGAGCTTCACCGATCATTGGATTGGCACTTAATTTAGCTGTTACCATTATAGTCACCCTCTGAAAACTTTTGTAGCTTTTGTCTGTTTGTTAGATTCAATGTAAAATAATAATCCTGCTGTTGTATATTATTGTTAAATGTAGGAGATCAACAATACTGTGAGAATTTAGGCTTTGGACAGCAATATAACCAGATAATTTCCTTTCCTCTGACATGAAAATGCTGACTAGCAGACTGTGTGATAGCATATGAGCCTTGTTTACAATTTATCATTAAAGGTGCCAAATTAAACTAATCACCTGGAACATGAAAATGTTTGACTAACTGCCTCTTTAAAAACACACACACACACACACATACATCTAAAATGAATGCTTAATTTATTCAGGTGGTTCCACGATTAAGTGTTGTTTCTTTGAATGGGAAAGACTTTTCCTTTCCCAGGAATTGATAAGAATTATTAAGAATTAAGAATGAACACAGAGTTTGCCTTCATTTGCTTCCATTAAGAGTTGCTGAAAATGAGACAAATATTGTTTTGTGTCATGATTAATATTATGGTCATGAATTTTGTTTGGTTTGTTAGTTAAGACAATTGAGCCATCAGCATTCAGTGTACATAGTGATGATTTAATACTGAAGTGGCAACACATCTATATTCAGAACTTGGATGTAACTGCAGACTTAAAACATACTTTTAAGCTTTTTCATGTGTGATATCATCTCATGTGAGTCACAGTATCATGTCCAGTTTTAATCATTTTATGTAACCACAATATGTAGTTTTGTACTTTGGTATGCCATTTAAGAAATATTATTGAATTTTGAATTATCGATTAATATGACATTCAGAATATTGTCCCTTTGTGGACACAGTTTCTTTGCAACTTAACTGGAGACATTGCTCATGTTGGAGATGGAATTGATTCACTGCACTGAAATTGTCTTAAGTGGTATTATATTTCATGAATCTTCACAAAATAGCTAATAATATTAAAGTGGAAGCAAAAATCACTATATTTTTTTTTACGATGATTCAGGTGTTAAGGGGTGTTAATACTTGCAAAGTACTGTGTTGTATGTCCTGGTCAGCTGGTTAAAAAAATTAGCTAAATAGCAAGCAGTGCATGAGAGAAAATGAATGTGTGTTTTATGCTTAGGAACGTTTGCTGCTTTCTCTGCTGCCTGCTCACATAGCTAGAGTGATGAAGGCTGAGATCATCCAACGGCTCCAGGGCCCAAACTTCAGGCGGGCAGAGAACACCAACAACTTTCACAACTTATACGTGCAGAGGCACACCAATGTCAGGTGCTCTTTAAGTGACTCACACTTATACACATGCATGCATGCACACGCACAAATATACAGTCTGACAGTCTCACAAACTGCCCCGAAGCAGCAATGAATTTTTCAGACATGGCTCTCACACTGAATGTTAATGAATCTAGTTCAAGACTGACTCAATTTACACTCTAAAGGAAGAAGGAAATACAGATAAGGTAGCCACTGAAAGTGTTATTTCTGAATTATTTTTGGTGCAGTTAAGATGAAATGTGAGAAGCTGTTTTTTTTTTGCAAGATTTCACATTTTATTCCAGGTTTATTTGACATATTGGTTTTTTTCAGCTGTGCAATGTGAGCATATTGTTGCCGAAGCATTGGAAGAAAGTAAATTAGGTGGTGTAAAACATGATCACTGGTGTTACTTCCTGCAGAGTTCCAACTCAAATCTAGCACAGCCAATTAAGATAATTGGCACCTGTGTTGCAGATGTGTGAATCAGATGTGTTACATTTGGGTTTCTGCTATAAAGGGAACTGCTTGTTGAAAATTCTTTCCACAAAAACAAGATTCCATCAGTTTTCACAAGAGTCTATTCACTCATATTGCACATACATGTGATCATTTGGCTGATAGCAGTCAAAAGCTTCTTACACATGAGCAGTTAAGAGTCATAGGCCTTGCTCAAGAACCAAACAACCATCTTAACAAGAGCCATCACTTTCCATCATCCAGAACTGAAAAAGTATGCCAGTGGTTTTCACATTTCAGAACAAGTTGCTCCAATTGGTTGTGGTGCAATCAATAGCAAAATGGAGGTTACATATTATATAACTATTGTTCTACAACTGAGTGCAGCACAGTGATGGTGGGTTTCTTCTGACATTAGCAAAGTGATCATGTTTGTTCATTTTCTTGCTGAGTACTTATATTACAGTCAACCATGACCTTGCCTGTGCAGCCTGGAAAAGCTCCCCTGTTATGTCAAGCTCATCCTCATAAATCCAAGTGATCAAGAGTCCCAGAACCACAATTACCTGCATTCAGTTCTAATTAATTTCATTCCATTTCCAGTCCATTGCCTTCACATGGATTTGTAGCATACTTTGATAAGAGTGACATGGTACTTTATTGAGTCTGAGAATCACTCAGTGTCGATAATGTCCTTTTTTAAGGATAAAAGTCTGGTATTCTATTGTGATCAAACTTAACTGAGCAGATGCTGCTCATAGCACTCGAGAGCCTTCATATGAGAACATTCTCTCTTGCAAGATCAGAGAGATTGATAGGTTTACTGATATATTGCAGCATTATGATATTTGGTAGAAATATTGGTTTTGGCTACATCATGATACTGTTTATCTGAACTTTAGTCCTAATGCTGACATAGTCATAGCTATACAAAAAGCTGTATTAAGTGATAGCCATGTATTATGTCCATTCTCCATTGGTTCTTTTGGCAAGTTGCCGAAACTGCTTTGCACCAAATCTAGATCTCAGTGTGGAATAATTGTTTTGAAGTTTTGTGTAGTTAATATTCTTCCAGTGGTAAGCCATCACTCTTTTCCCAGGGTAGACTCAGAAAGAAATTCTTCTATTTGACTCTCCAAATGCTCAAAAGCATGTTTTATAATGCAAGGTAAGCAGGTTTATGGACAGTATTTCACAGAGCATGAAAAAATAGTGGGGCCTTTCATGAGCTACATGTGTTACAAGGTGATGATAATGCTATTCTAAGAAACCCATGCTAATGTTCTAAGTGAAAGCAAAAGAAAACCCAAAAACTTTGATAAGTAAAGAATGTGAGGTCTAGGATAATAGAATAAATTCATGGAATTCTCTTGACAGGCTTTGTGCTTTCCTTTCTCAAAAAGGACTCAAATGTTTTAAGGCTTAGCTTAGCAAAATGTTATATCACATTTTGACTACTCAGAAAATAAAACCATCATCTGGAGATTGCTAGTTTGAATCTGGGTGATGATATAGCTGCCCATAGCCAGGAGCTCAAAGAGCAAGATTGGCCATGCTCTCAAGGTGGAAGGGGCAGCATGCACTCTCTCCCATGTCAATCATAATGACACTGTCCAGTCATGGGCATCTGTGAGCTCATGCACACAAAAGGTGGGTGCGAGCGCTTTCCTCCGAGTGCTTTACACCGATCCCTGATGTTGCATGAGCAGCAGTTCGAAAAGAGGCGGCGGCTTGTGTCACGTGTTTCTGAGGAAGCATGTGATGGCTTTGCCCTCCCTGACTGGGAGCTCGTCATGTGACATGGGGGGAAGAACTGATGGGTGGGAATTGGAGACGACTAAATTCGAGAGAAAATTTGAAAAAAAAAAAAAATACAATAAAAAAAAGGGAAAAAAACAACAAAAAAATGTTCTTAGTGTCAGACTGTACTTTAAGTATTCATTGTCTTTTGTATTTAGTTTGCAATTCATCTAAGATGTTTTCTCCTTGCAGTATTTTGTATGCTGATATTGTTGGCTTCACACGTTTGGCCAGTGATTGTTCTCCTGGTGAACTTGTCCACATGCTCAATGAGCTTTTTGGCAAATTTGATCAGATTGCTAAGGTAAGACAGCCAGAGTTATAATATATAATAATTCAGATTAAAGCCATGCTGTATTAATGCTGTATTTTATTCCCTAATATTTCTGATCATGAACATGACAGGACCATGAACATGATAGAACCTTTATAAAATGTTATTTATTTATTTATTTATTAATTCATTCATTTTAGGAAAATGAATGTATGAGGATAAAGATTCTTGGGGACTGCTATTACTGTGTGTCTGGCCTCCCAGAGTCTTTACCTAACCATGCCAAAAACTGTGTGAAGATGGGCCTGGACATGTGTGAGGCCATCAAGTAAGTACCATTTGGGATTTTGAAAATGGCTTTAAACACTTTACTTACACTGGGCTGTTAGTTTATGTTGTACTCACACATCTTCATTCAAAAAACAATATTTCAAAGGTATTAAACCAAAATTTGTAAAGATCCAGTTACATAAAATACTAGTGCATCTAAAAAAAATAATATAGCGGAAAAGGTAAATTTTTTCCATAATTTAATATGAAAAAGGTAAAATGTCACATTTTATATTCATTAGATATGAAGTGACATATTTCTAGCCATTTTGTGTTAACATTGATCTTATGCTTTATAGCTCATGAAAATCAGAAATCCAGTATCTCAAACAGTATTGTAGCGGAACTAGCAAATTCTGGTTTCTGGTAATAGATAATTACAGGGCACCACCTGTTTAATTCATAAATTGGGGAATCAGGAAAAAACTATTTACTTTTAATCAATAACAATCTGGTATCAACAATATTCAATCTCAAATCTGAACTCTTGGTTGAACTCTAAATTCAATATTTGTCAGGGATTCAGTTTCTGGATTAAAACAAACTCAGATTATAATAAAAGTTATAGTTTTATTAACTAACTAGGAATGGGAATAAAACAAAGGAAAGGGAGAATTAAAGAAAAAAAAATAGGAAGAAAAGAAAGAAAAAAAGAAGATTGCTAGAAGTACTGAATGATAACTAATAGAGTAACCACCAGTTTAAGGAGTGTTTCTGGGATTCCAAGATGGCGGATAGGGTGACCTAGGTGATGACGATTCGCCAGAATATTAAACTCTATATGCGGTGTGGTGTCTTTCCTTGTGGATGATGCAAAGTAGTTGAGGTAAAGAAGCTCTGCTGACACCGTCTTCTTCTTTGTAAAGGA
>JAOVVG010000047.1:2389573-2400369 GCA_028566375.1 Leptodoras nelsoni | reverse complement strand
TCCCAAAGGTGTTCTTTCGGGTTGAGTTCAGGACAAACTTTACACTTGGCACAATGCAGTACAAATACAGACAAGTACCTTTCTCCTGGCAACTGCTGAACCCAGACTTGTGGACCCCAGACACACTGGAGAAGTGTGATTCATCACTCCAGAGAACATGTTTCCACTGCTCTAGAGTCCAGCCACTGCATCACACTACACCACTGCATCTGACGCTTTGCATTGAGCTTGGTGATGTAAGGCTTGGATGCAGCTGCTTGGCCATGGAAACACATTCCATGAAGCTCTCTACACACTGTTAACATGAAGGCCACATGAAGTTTGGAGGTCTGTGGCGATTGACTCTGCAGAAAGTTGCCAACCTCTCCGCACTATGAGTCTCAGTATCCACTGACCTTTATGGCCTTTAGGTTTTTTTTAGAAATGGAAAGCTTTTATTTTTTATTTTTATTTTTATTAATGGAAAGCTTTGAAAAAAATCCTGGAAATCCCCAGTGACTAACATGAGTTCTGAAATCTGGGGATACTAAAGAAAGTCAGAATAAAAGACTTCTTAGCCTCTGTCTTAACATCTGAGGAAGATTTGTCTTGCCACCATCACCGCTGGCTTGCTTATTAGGGATAAAACCTATATTAGTTATGTTTATATTTTGTGTCTATGGAAAGCTGCTTTGGGACAATATCCATTGTTAAAAGTGCTTCAGAATGAAATTGAAATAAAGTAACCAGAGTTTGAATATTTGGTATTGTAATGGCTTGTGATCTTCCTTATCATCATGTCATTATGTTTTTTTGGTCTGCCTCTTGTATGCAAAATTTGAAAACACGCATTAGAAAAAAGGCAACTACATCAGAATGACCTTCAAGCAAAGAGGATAAAATTAGACACAGTTTCCCCAGACCACCAAGATGTATATAAAATGGGTACACCATGGATTACCTTACCAAATTTCACACCCTTAGTTCAGTAATCATTTGAATGTAATGATATAATACCTTAGGGATAATAGAAAAGTAATTTTGTAACCATGAAGTAGATTTATTTCCAGGTGTCAACTTCAAAATGGAGTAACTTAATGTTGGTTAGTGCTATTGTCCATTTTTAGTAAGAAATTATAGCTCTGGCATATATCATCTTCAATTCTTATATTACTAGGGATGTTCCTCAGGTTTATGACCCTGGTGCTCTTCTTTCAGTACTTCATCTACAGCTGCATCCTGGGCCTTATCTCCTGCTCTGTGTTCTTGAGGATCAACTACGAGCTAAAGATGCTCATCATGCTGATGGCTGTTGTGGCCTACAATGTCATCATCCTCCAGACACATGCCTTGTTACTGGATGAATACAGCAAATTCTTGTACAAAGACAAGGTCCTGGACAGGTAAGGACCTGGCTAGAGCCACATACAACATTTGAAGCAAATAAATAAATGCCATGTTTTAAAGTTACCCAAATGGACAACTTCCTCTTAGAAATAATGTTAGAGTAGTTTGTTTTAGCTAGTTAGCACAAAGATATATCAAAACTTTTTGATTTAAAAATTCTGTCAGAAATCCTGTCAAGGTAACTTCTGTTGACTATTTGGCTAGTGTTAGCAGGAAAGTTTATGAACAGATTATTTAAATGTCTTGTCAGAAATCCTGTCAGGTTAGCTTGTGTTAACTAGCAGGTTAGGTTTTCTTATTGAGGCTTATGAAAATTTCTAGATAAAATTCCATGAGTCTTAGCTTGTGTTAACACTATTTTTTGACTATGAATATAACTCCTCTTTGAAATTCTTACAGTTTAGCTAGTTTTAGCTAAATGCATAGTGTTAGGTCTTTTATCAACATTCATGAATAGGATTCATGCACCCTGTCAGCTTAACTCATGTTAGCCAGTGAAGATTTGAATATTTATGAATGTGATTTTTAAATCTTCTCAGATATTCCTGTCAGGTTAGTGCATATTGGCCGTGTGGCTACATTAGCTTGTTATCTAATCAGTGAGAATTACAGTATGGACATGTATGAACATAATATGAACTTCCTCTCAGATGAGCTTGTTAGCTAGTTTTAGAAGGAAAAGTTTATGAACATTTATGAGTATGATTTAAAATGTCTTGTCAGTAATGCTGTCAGGTGTGCCTATGTTAGTTAGCATTGCAAATCATCAACTTTATATCCTTTATATCCTGTCAGGTCAACATAATTAATGTTAGCTAGTTTCTCATGTTAGCAGTGAAAATTATAAACATTTGAGTGTGATTTATAAATTAATCTCAGGAATGGTGATTAGCAGTGCAAAATCTAAACATGTATTAATTTAATTTCAAATTTCTTTCAAATCATGCCAAGTTAGCTTGTGTAGGCTAGTTAGCAAAGATAAAATCCTTCAATCATCTGGAAAATGTAAATATAGAGTACTGTGCAAAAGTTTTAGGCAGGTGTGGAAAAATGCTGTAATTTAAGAATGCTTTCAAATAATAATAATTTTTTTTTTTTTTATCAATTTACAAAATGCAAAGTGAGTGAACAAAAGAAAAAACTAAATAAAATCAATACTTCATTTTACTGCCCTTTACCTTCAAACCAGCATCAATTCTTATAAATACACTTACACAAAGTCAGGGATTTTGTAGGATTATATTCAGGTGTATGATCAACCAAATATACCAAGCAGGTGCTAATGATGATCAATTCCACGTGTAGGTTGAAACATAAACAGCTGTGTAGGAGCTTAAAACTGGGTGAAGAACAGACAAAATCTGCTACTATGGTGAGGCTGTGGAACACAGTTTCATGTCACAGGGCTACACAATGGCAACATTGAGCACAGCAACAAAATACAAGGTAGTTATACTGCATCAGCAAGGGCTTTCCCAGACAAAGATTTCAAAGGAGACTGGGGTTTCAAGATGTACTGTTCAAGCTTTTTTGAAGAAGCACAGAGAAAGAGGCAATGTTGATGATCATAGATGCAGTGGTCAGCCAAGGAAACTTAATGCAGCAGATGGTAAACACATCAAGCTTATTGCCCTTTGAAATTAGAAGATGTCCAGCAGTGCCATCAGGGATGTGGGGTGAATGCAGCTGTGGCGTGGCATTTGGACCCTTTAAGATACGTCTGTAATACAGTTGACTATGGGAAAGGGGCCAATCTACCTGGGGCTGAGTTTCTTGACTCCCATGGGGTTACTGAATGCCTTGGTCGACACCCAGACCTGGTCCCCTGGCTGGTAGACTGGCGTGGTTCCATGTTTCTTGTCCGCTGCCTTATTCATCTGTGTGATGGCTTTAGCAGGTGTTGGTGGTTGAGGGCCCAGACCCGCTCACTCCTTCTGAACCACGAGTCAACTGTGGGGTTGTCCGAGGGGTTGGCATTCCATGGGTAGAGAGGCGGCTGGTGGCCGAGAGTGACCTCAAATGGAGTGAGCCCCATGGGAGATAGCAGGGCCACTCTTGAGGCTGATGCTGGCAGTAGAGCTAGAGAAACTTAATCAGTTCCTGGTTCACTCGCTCTACCTGGCCTTTTTGCCTGAGAATGAAAACCAGAATACCAAGCTGTAATACCAAGCCACTGTAAAAAGGCTGTCCAGATGTGGGAGGTGACCTGCATTCCTCTGTCGCTGTAATACCTGAAGATATCTTGGAAGAGAGTTTAGGCCATTTCCATGTCAGTGGGCAGGCCTGATAAGGGAACTACCCTCACACCTTTGGAGAAGTGATCAACTATTAGAAGAATTGCAGTCTTGCCCTGTGACTGAGGAAGCTCCGTAAGAAAATCAATGGAAAAATGTGACCACAGCCTCTCTGGTATGGGCAGAGGCCTGCCGGTAGGGTGTGTGGGACTTTGGCTTGAGCGCAGACAGGGACATTAGGCGGCGACATCCTGATTCATGTGGGGCCACCAGTACTTCACCTGTAAGAGTTCTTCCATGTGCTGAGTTCCTGGATGTCTCGTGCCAGTAGAGGTGTGGGCCCAGGTGATGAGAGGACTGCAAAGGGCAGCAGGGAGGACCTCTGGCTGGCTGCTGCTGCTGAATCTACTGGTCGAGTTCCCACACAATGGCCTGGAGTAACTTTTATACTGGAACAATGGGTACTGGCTCATTGGTTTCTGTCTTGGGTTCGTGGATGCGAGACAGGATGTCAGCCTTCCCATTCTTGGATCCTCATATGTAATAAAGCACAAAATTAAACCTTGCAAAAAATATGGCCCATCTGGCTTGGCATGAATTCAATCTCTTAGCTGCTTTGATATATTCAAGGTTCTTATGATCTGTAAATATCATGATGGGGTCATGATGGCCATCAGCTCCCAATCTCCCACGTCATAGTTACGTTCTGAGAGGGAGAATTTACGAAAATTTACGAGAATTTACATATAGATCAGTGGTTAAGGTGCTGGACTACTGACCAGAAGATCATGAGTTCAAAATCCCACCACAGCCAAGCTGCATTGCTGGGCCCTGAGCAAGGCCCTTAACCCTCACCTGCTCAGCTTTGTAAATGAGCTAAGTGTAAGTCGCTCTGGATAAGGGCGTCTGCCAAATGCCATAAATGTAAATGTAATTGACTGGCTGGCCATGCCTCTGTGAGAGGATGGCTACGGCTCCTTGGCTAGAAGCATCAACCTTGACTATAAATGGCAGATTGGGGTCAGTCTGACGCAGGATGGGGGCCGAGACGAAGGCCTTCTTAAGCCATTGGAATGCCTGGTCGGCTTCAAGGTTCCATCTGAGGCTCTTGAGCCCTTTTTTTAAGAGGTCAGTGAGCGGAGCTGCTTGGAGGCTGAGGTTTCATATGAACCTCCTGTAGAAATTGGCCACAGTGTTGGGACCTGACAGACATGGATCACATGGGTGGCCACATCTGAGGAAAAAATTAGAATGTCTTCAATATAGGCCCACGCATTTTCCTAGCAGATCCCTCAGTACATCATTAATGAAATGTTTAAATACACTAGGGGCCGAGGCCAGTCCATATAGCATAACATAATAGTATTTGTAGTGGCCTGACATGGTGCTGAAAGCTGTCTTCCATTTATTTCCCTTTCTGACCTGGATAAGATTATATTCACTGCGTAGATCTAGGTTAATGAACACTCTGGCTCTCCTCAGCTGCTCCAGAGCTGACAGGACAAGAGGCAAAGGGTGAGGGTACCTTACTGCAACCTTGTTTAGGTCTCTGTAGTCTATACATGGATGAAGCCCACCCCCTTTTTTTCCACAAAGAAGAAGCTGTCTGATGCGGGTGATGAGGAGTGTCGAATATGGCCCTGGACCAGGGCCTCCTGGATGTACTCCTCCATGGCATGGCTCTCAGGAAGTGAAAGAGCATAAATTTTGTTCCTGGGAGGGGTACTGCCTGGCAGGAGATCGATGGGGCAGTCAAATTGTCTATGGGGAACCCCTTTGGCCTTACGCTTATCGAACACCTCCATTAAGTCATGGTATTCCCTGCCTTAATCCTGAAGGGGATCTCTAATTTTTGCACGGAGATGTTGTGGGTCTCTGTTGAGGAGAGAGTTGAGGAGAGCTGAAAAGGAGAGTACATTGTGCTGAGAGACAATCTGAACTGGCATAATAAATTCAAATGGTTTAGGAGAGGTTTTGCTAGTCACTGTGTGCACTGGGGCATGGTTAGAAAAACCAGCCCTGGCACTTGGAGGTCTTAGAGCCTTAGAGGTCAGAGTTGTACTTCATGGCTGCTCCCTAATAATAGCAATAATAGCACAAATGGAGGGTGGCTCGCAGATCTCTCTCTTGAGTGGGCACGTTAAGGGCAAAGGCTGTGGAGATGAGGCCCTCTAGGGACTTGGTGGACTCTTGTCATGCCAACTGCCCACTGAACCTCGGCGTTGAGCCCCCGCTGTCTGCTGAAATGTCTGCTGGCTCCATAGTGTGGCGGATCAACCTGTAATGATCCCACACAAACAGGAGCCAAGTGCAGTTTATGTTTTTTTTTGCAGCAAGACCAAAAATGAACACAAATGCAACCAAAACCAAACTACAAATGAATAGCTAGAGTGACTGTGACTATGTACAATGAACTAGTGGGAAACACGTGCATAAACAGTGAAACAAAAAAACTAATGAAACGCTAGAACATAGGCAGGCAAAACGCAAAGAGGATATAGAAAGTCTTTTGGCAAGAAACTTAGCTTGAACAAAGAGTCCTGAGCAGATGCAAGAGTCTGTGAAAACACAAGTGTTGATTTGTGCTGGGGGAAGCTCTAACAATGGCTTAAATGCTTCCCCAGCATGGGCCTTGACACAATCAAAGATAGCCACCGCAAGGTTCACCTTGTTGGCAGTGCCTCCTGGGAGTTGTACTCCTAGTCTGTAGTTTGCTCCTGAGCCTGGTGGGGGTTCTTCTGAGATGACAAGGCTGTCCCCCTTTGAGGGCAGGGCTGTCCAGGTCTCTGGCCGGCCTGCAGCGTGGTTCATTCCTGGAACCCACGGGTCTAACAGTCTCAGGGAAAGGTGCCAACATGTTCACGGGGACCCGCTCCATGGGAGCACCTGAGCGGAGTGATTGCAGCAAGGCCCATGACTGTGCTATAGGCCCCTTCCTTAGCAGTGCAAAGATCACAACAATGCATGAACAGTTCGATGTCAGTACAACAGCCAGGCCAGTAGAACAGTAGTACTCTCTCTCTCTCAGGCTGTGTGGCACCACCAGTTGCCAGATCTGCTTCCCAGGAACTGGTTCCTCACACACATGGTATTACAGCCCCTTTCTGATCCAAAGACTATCTCAGCTGGCCCGCAGGGCCTTAGCTCTGGCCCATATGGAGTTGTCAGCCAGCTCGACTGTTTTAGCTGAATTGAGTCACCCCAATGCCCACGTGATCTCTCAGTCCTTGCTCTGCTCTTCTCACAGCTCTTCAAGCCCCAACACATTCAATTCAGTCAGAAAGGCTCTATTTCAGCTGCTAAGTTCTAACAGCACTCCTCTAGGCAGACACAGCATCTACACTCCTCAGCTTTCTGTTTTTGTTCTGGAGAGAGCTCTGAGCTGCTGCACTCCCACTCATGAATAATGCTGGCTTTGGCTGCATTTCTCCCTAGTTGCTGGGGAGAATGGCTTGGGGGCGGGGTTAGGGTTAGGGTTAGCTAGCCAGCGAGTTAAAGCAGAACAGGGGTAGGAGGAGACCAACATGCTTAAACTAACTACAGCCATGCCTGCCACAAAATGGTGGAGGTGGGGAGAACCCCCGAAAACCCTGATGCATGCATGCGGGTCGCCACAGTACCTATCATTTACTGCTTATCTCCTTTTTCCTTAGTTACTGCACTGTTCCATGATGGCAAAATCACTGAAATTTAAAAGGCTGTAAATTGGAAGAGCCTTATAATAAATACTTAATAATAAATATAGAATAAATAAACATGATAATTTATTATAATAAATAAATAATAAATGCTTAATAAGTAGTAGCTACTGTATTTGTGTCAAACATTTTGTCATTAAATTTCCATTCCTCTTCAACCCAAACCAGTTATCGTTTTGAAAGACTAAACCTTGAATGCTTCCAAAAATGGAAGTGTTAATAGTTTATTTTCATCAAGTAAAAAAATGCAATGAATGAACAGAAGCAAAATCTAAATCAAATCAATATTTGGTGTGACCACCCTTTGCCTTCAAAACAGCATCAATTCTTCTAGGTACACAAACTCCATTTGCAGAATTGGAACCTCCACCACGCTTCACTGTTGCCTGCAGATGCTCATTATTGTACCGCTCTCCTGTCCTTGGGTGGACAACTGCCTTCTGCTACAGCCAAATATTTAAAATATTTTTTAAATAGAGGTACGGTTTTTTGTCTGAACTATTCCATGAAGAATACTTCTGGCCAGACTTTTCCGGATAAAAGATGGGTGTACCTGGGTCCCACTGGTTTCTGCCAGTTCTGTGATGATGGTACTGCTGGACATTTTAAAGGGTAATAAGCTTAATGTTTTTGTCATCTGCTGCACTAAGTTTCCTTGCCCAACCACTGCATCTATGATCCTCAATGTTAACATTTATTTCTAAAGTGCTTTTAACAATGGACATTGTCTCAAAGCAGCTTTACAAAGACATGAAATTAGAACGTAGTATATGGGTTTTGTCCCTAAATGTTGGTGGTGTTGTCTGTTTCTTTATGCCTCTTCAAAAGAGCTTGAAAAGTACAGCTTTAATCCCCAGTCTGCTTTGAAAGACTAAACCTTATAGCAGAGGTAATCATGACTTGGACTGATTTTGCTGTTTTATATTGGTTTGTTTTACACCAAAATAATAAGGTTATTGTATGAAGTACAAATGATCATAAAATGTGTTAAAAAAAAAGAAGAAAAGTAAGCCTTTTGACAATTCTACTTTTGGATCTGGAAAGAACATAGCTTACTCAAGCATCAAGGCTTTTGCTTGCAGGTTGGGCAGAAAGCTTGGGTCCAATGTTACTACTAATAAAGACTGATGCTCTTTATTAATAAACAGCTGGAAACAACATGGGTCACTGGCCATTGTGGACCAAAGGTGATGTTATTTTTATTATGTGAGGTTAAGGTGATGTTTTTTTAGTTTCTCTCTCTCTCTCTCTCTCTCTCTCTCTCTCTCTCTCTCTTGTATTTTACACACGAAGGCCAGGAGTGCTGAAAGATCTGAAGACAATGGGATCCGTGTCACTTTTCATATTCTTTGTGACCCTGCTTGTGCTAGCCAGACAGGTGAGAAAATTACTACAGTCCAGCTTTTTTTGTATGCTTAAAGCTAGCCTTAAATTTTTTAATTGCTTTGCTGTGATCTTGAACTCTGACATCAAAATAAGTGGCATTATGATTAAGCATCTTACTCCGGTTTCCCCCCACAGTCCAAATACATGCACGTTAGGTTGATTGGCGTCTCTAAAGTGGCCCTAGTGTGTGAGTGTGTGCACCCTACGATGGATTGGCGCCCTGTCTAGGGTTGTTCCTGCCTTGTGCCCTATGTGGCACCGGCTCCCCCATGACCCTGAAAAGGAATAAGCGGCCAAGAAGATGAATGAATGAATGAATTAAGCATCTTATACACTGTCCTATACAAATTTACAATGAAGTGGTTCAGCCTAGAAGACCTTTTAAGAAGAATATTTAATTTCAATATTTTTCTACACGTATAGTATATGTTTCATAGAAACAGGATGTGTTTGACAGAACAATTGCTCAGGAGAGGGAGTGGTGCCCTGTGATACATATTCAACAAACAATTGAGAATACATATTAGAGCTGTCACACGATAAAATGTTTTCATTGCGCATTAATCTTACATCAGTTTAATGTCGATGGTATGCACTTTTTTAAACATATTACTATTATTTTCGATATTTTTTCTGTAAACTATTGTTACACTGTTACTCTGTCCCTGATAATTACTTATTCCTCTGGCAATTCCCTTCCATTGCAGAGGCACAACAGAACTTCCAGCAAAGTGATATACCCATGTTCACTAGCTCCCTACACACTGTGCAGTTACTGTTAAATAAAAGAAAATGAAAAGACATCAATCACCTTTAATATTTAAGTTTTATCAAATAAAGTCAAGTGAACAATGAGGCAACAGTCAAGATTTCTCTTAAAATAGACTAGTGATAAATGTGTGCTCAAACTGAGATTAAAAAACATTTATTTTTACAGCTATGGTTTCTTAATGCCAGAAAATTGGCATAAGTAATAATAGTTTTGTGGCATGTCTCTGTGATTTTTTTTTTTTTTTTTTACAAAATACTGTGCAAAAGTTTTAGGTAGGTGTGGAAAAAATGCAATAAACTAAGAATGCTTCCAAAAATAGAAGTGTTAATAGTTTATTTTCATCAAGTAAAAAAATGCAATGAATGAACAGAAGCAAAATCTAAATCAAATCAATATTTGGTGTGACCACCCTTTGCCTTCAAAACAGCATCAATTCTTCTAGGTACACTTGCACACAGTTTTTGAAGGAACTTGGCTGGTAGGTTGTTCCAAACATCTTGGAGAACATCTTGGACGTGGTTACACAGCTCTGTGTATGTAGGCTTCTTCAAATCCTTTTGTCTTTTCATGTAATCCCTTTGCATGCAATCCCAAACTCGAGAATGTTGAGATCAGGGCTCTGTGGGGGGCCATACCCTCACTTCAAGGACGACTTATTCTTCTTGATGCTGAAGATAAATGTTTTAAATGACATTGGCTGTATGGTTGGGGTTGCTTGCTGCAGAAGAAATTTGTGGCCAATTATGTTATTCCTCCGTGATTCCATGGTATTGTATGATGGATAAGTATTTGCCTGTATTTCTCAGCATTGAGGACACATTGATCCTGACCAAATCTTCAACTCCATTTGCAGAATCCTTGCAAGGAACCTCCACCATGCTTCACTGTTGCCTGCAGACGCTCATTATTGTGCCGCTCTCCTGTCCTTGGGTGGACAACTGCCTTCTGCTACAGCCAAATATTTAAAATTTTGACTCATCAATTCAGAGCACCAGCTGCCATTTTTTGGCATCTCAGTTCCTATATTTAGATGCATAGTTGGGTTGCTTGGCTTTGTTTCCATGTCAGAGGTATGGTTTTTTGTCTGAACTATTCCATGAAGAATACTTCTGGCCAGACTTCTCCGGATAGAAGAAGGGTGTACCTGGGTCCCACTGGTTTCTGCCAGTTCTGTGATGATGGTACTGCTGGACATTTTGAAGGGCAATAAGCTTAATGTTTTTGTCATCTGCTGCACTAAGTATCCTTGCCCAACCACTGCATCTATGATCCTCAATGTTAACATTTATTTCTAAAGTGCTTTTAACAATGGACATTGTC
>JAOVVG010000047.1:2347499-2358339 GCA_028566375.1 Leptodoras nelsoni | reverse complement strand
ACAAATACTTGTTCAATCACTGGTCATTTCCAAACTGGACTACTGCAACTCACTCCTTTCAGGTCTCCCTCAGAACTTTTCCCACACTACCCCTTACTCCGCTCCCTCCAATGGCTTCCAATGAAGCCTGTATCCAATTCAAAACTCTGACCCTTGCCTACAAGACAAAAACTGGACCTGCACCCACATACCTCAAAGCACTAAGCACCCCTCACACTGCACCTTGCTCCCTTCGGTCCTCCAGCACTGCCTGACTGGTTCCACCATCTACCAAGGGCAAACACTCCTCACGACTCTTCTATGTTTTGGCACCGAGGTGGTGGAATGAGCTTCCTCTAAGTGTCAGAACAGCCCAATCTCTGTCCATCTTCAAACGACATCTTAAAACTTTTATTTTCCAAAGATTCCTATACTAGGTATCCTCTTCATTATTAAAAAAAAAAAAAAACGTAATAGACATCTGAGCTACAGTAGCATCAGAATATATTTGTTGATGGTGACCTTAAACCACTTTTTGTAAGTCGCTCTGGATAAGGGCATCTGCTAAATGGCTAAATGTAAATGTAAATTAGAGTTTTAATTTTAAGCCTATCATATCAAATAATGGAGACTTGAGTGTAAACTGTTCTTATTAATTTCTGTCTTTAGGCTATCTTAGGAAGAACATCCACACACAACATCTGTAAAACTGTTTAGTATTGAGCATTAAAAGTCCTTTTGACCCATGAAATAGGTCTTTTGAAACTTATAATAATAAACACACAACATCTGTAAAACTGTTTAGTATTGAGCATTAAAAGTCCTTTTGACCCATGAAATAGGTCTTTTGAAACTTATAATAATAATAAAAAATAATAAAAATAATAATCATTCCTGAGGAAGCCTGTGGTGTATTAGGATAACATCTTTCTCAGACCAAAGGTTATTTACCAAAAAAAAAAGAGAGGCAAACCTCAAAGGGCACATAATCTGGGGGAAGTTTTTCCAGCATGTCATTGGCCAGTCGAGCAACCATAGCCTCTCTTGTCTCCCCACCACCACTGGAGCTGTCCTTTGGCTGGATGCTCAGGATGGTGTCCAGCACGTCTTTGGCTAGTTTGCTCTGGTATGTGATGTCAGCATTGGGATGCAAACCAAACACCTCTGGAGTGTCATAGGCTGGAAGGCCCTGAGAGATGTATGAATGGATAGATACATGGAGTACTTGGAGTACAAAGTGTTCTTAAGAAAAAAGGAGTAAATTATTCAATAATGATGTCAGCATTGGGATGTAAATAAAACACCTGTGGGGTGTCATAGGTTGGAAGGCCCTGAGAGATTGTTGAGAGAAGTTGGGACATTGTGTAAAACATAAATAAAAACAGAATACAATGATTTGCTAATTCTTTTCAACCCATATTCAATTGAATACACTACAAAGACCAGATAGTTAATGTTCAAATGGATAAACTTTATTGTTCTTTGCAAATATTCACTCATTTTGAGTGAATAATTTGATGCCTGCAACACATTCCAAAACAGTTGGGACAGGGGCATTTTTATCACTGTACTACATCACCTTTCCTTTTAACAACACTCAATAAGTGTTTGGGAACTGAGGAAACTAATTGTTGAAGCTTTGTAGGTGGAATTCCTTCCCATTCTTGTTCGATGTACAACTTTAGTTGCTCAAAAGTCCGGGGTCTCCGTTGCTATATTTTGTGGTCCATAATGTGCCACACATTTTCAAAGGGAGACAGTTCTGGACTGCAGGCAGGCCAGTCTAGTACCCACACTCTTTTATTATGAAGCCATGCAGAATGTGGCTTGGCATTGTCTTGCTGAAATAAGCAGGGACGTCCCTGAAAAAGACATTGCTTGGATGGCAGCATATGTTCTGCTGTGCCAAAACCTGTATGTACCTTCCACATTACTGGTTCCTTCACAGATGTGCAAGTTACCCATTCCATGGGCACTAACACACCCCCATACCATCAGAGATATTGGCTTTTGAACTTTGCGCTGATAACAATCCGGACAGTCCTTTTCCTCTTATGCCCAGAGGACACTACGTCCATGATTTCCAAAAACAATTTGAAATGTTGACTTGTCAGACCACAGGACACTTTTCCACTTTGCATCAGTCCGTCTCAGATGAGCTTGGGCCCAGAGAAGCCAGCCGCGTTTCTGGGTGTTGTGATATATAGCTTTCACTTTGCATGGTAGAGCTTTAACTTGCACTTGTAGATATGTTACAGAATGATGTCGGTTTTTAATGCAGTGCCGCTTGAGAGATCAAAGGTCACGGGCCTTCAATGTTGGTTTTCAGCCTTAACGCTTTCTTGCAGAGATTTCTTCAGATTATCTGAATATTTTGATGATATTATGTAGATGAAGTCCCTACAGTCCTTGCAATTGAACATTGGGAAACATTGTTCTTGTTGTACTATTTGCTCATGAAGTTGGTTCAAAGTGGTGAACCTCACCCAATCCTTGCTTGTGAACGACTTAGCCTTTCGGGGATGCTCCCTTTATACCCAATCATGACACTCTTTTTCCAATTAAACTGTTCACCTATGGAATGTTCCAAACAGGAGTTTTTTGAGCATTCCTCAACTTCCCAGTCTTCGTTGCCCCTGTCCCAACTGTTTTGGAACATGTTGCAGGCATTAAATTCAAAATGAGGGAATATTTGCAAAAAAACAATAACGTTTATCTGTTACATCTATTTTACACATTTTACATCTATCTGTTACACATTTATCTGTGAGGAAAATGTACTCTGCGGATCCAGGAGTACTTGATGCTCCTCACTCAAGACTACAGACTTGCATGCTTGTTAGACACTGCTGTATTTAGCATGATAAATCAAACAACACTGTTCAGACTAATTCTGTATGCTGTAGGCACTTTTGAAATAACATATATATGTAAATTACATTTTTATTAATGGTATTATTACAAATTGTGGTGTGTGTGTGTGTGTGTGTGTGTGTGAAATAATATTACAACAGCATTTGTATTGTATTGTATTAGTATAAATCATGCATATGCAAATTCTAAAAAAGCAGTTGGAATGTCTTCTACAGAACACACATAATATTTTAGTATTTTGGTTATGTGCAAGTATGTGTAAGTGTTTGATTGCCAAAAAATATTGTTATGCAATATATTTTACAATAAGAACATTTGCTAGAAATGGAAATCAAACTGTAGATTGACTTTTCACTGGATACAGTGAAATTACCGTTGTGCTATATGTATATAGTATGTGTCAGTGAAATAATACTATATAATAATACTTATAATAATACTTAAAGCATGTCTTGAATATGTTTATGAAACTTACAATACAGATACATTTGCTTTGTTTAGTCGTGGGTTTGCTTTTGCCTAGACTTCGACTAGCTTTTCATAAATTTGGGGGTCAGTCCTTCAAACAAGCTGGAGTCATTACCAAAACAATGAACACTAATCACAGCAGGGGAGTGGCCTACAGAGTGGCCAAGCTGTCTTACAAAATTTTTGTAGCTTTGGCCATGCTAGTGTTAAGAGGTCTGACTTGCCATCACTTCTGTGCTTCTGACTCACACTTGATGCTCCTGACTTAGCAGCACTCAAGGCTCCTGACTCTGACTCACAAGCAATAACCTGATCAGGAAACAGGAATTTTTAGACTCTCAACAGAACTGCTGACTGTTTGTGTAAGGGACTGATTGTCAGCATGTTGCAATGACTTTCCCAGAGATCATTTGGTTTAAATAAAAGGTCATTTAGGTTGAACATGAAAAAATAAACTGCCTTTCTTTGAACACATCTAATGGTATGAAAAGGGAAAGCAAAACACTTTGCATAACTAACCTGTGTGTAATGAATGTATTGCTCCACACTGGTGCACTTTGGGATGCTGTAGCCTTTGTAGAACTGGAAGTCAGGGCTTAGCATATTCTCACTGAACCAAACTTTTGCAAATGTGTTCAGCAGGCGCTTGTCATAGTCGTCCGTAACCCTGCCACCATATTGGATCTCACCGATCATGTAACGGACTGTGATCCAAGACACTCCCTGGGAACAAAGAAACATTGGGTTACTTTAACTGAGCGTTTGCCATTGTTACAATTGTTACAATTACAATTTCAACTTCTATTCCCAAACAATCAAATCTAGTTTAGTTTATTTGTGTTTTAAAATATGTTCAGGGGTGCAGGGGTGGCTCAGTGGTTAAGGAAATGGATTACTGAATAGAAGGTCGGGGGTTAAAGCCCCTGCACCACCAAGCTGCCACTGTTGGGCCCTTGAGTAAGGCCCTTAACCCTCAACTGCTCAGTTGAATAAATGAGGTAAATGTAAGTCACTCTGGATAAAGGTGTCTGCCAAATGCCGTAAATGTTCACACTGGAGTGGCAAATGTGTATGTAATATAAAACCAGTTACAGTGTGGTGAATAAATTCTTTTAGGAACTAACTCATTATTTTGAGTTACAGAGTCACATACTCTATACTTATTTAGTGAATGGTTTTAATGTTTTTATTATTTTTTTTAATTTCCATTGGAAACAGGCTTATAAACAAATTTAATAACCACACTTATATTAATTTGCATTTGTTCAAGCTCTTGTAAATCACATTTTGAATACTAAGTTCATCTGTTTACAATTGGGTAGGAATGCAATGAATTGCATTTAAGGCAATCATGCAAAACAGACAAGATGTATTGTTACACTGAAACGAAAGATGCAAATTTTGTGGTTTATAATGTTTAAGTAACTGCCATAATTAGGTACAGTCAACCATATAAGCTTAAATTATTATTATATCATATTATTAATTTCTAAGAAAACTATTAGAAATTTAGGATTAAGTGGTGTGATATGATATGCTTTAAGTAAGTATGATATGCTTTTATATTTTCTATAGTCAGTGCTTTTTCAGCAAAAGAAGAACAGATTTTTTAATAGCTCAGTAATGAAAGGAGTTGAATCCAACATAACTGGTTAAAAGAAATATTGTTCTAGTAAGGTCTGCTTACCAAAAAATTGCCTAAAGTGTAATATAATATAAAATTGCCTAAAGTGTAATATAATATAAAATTGCCTAAAGTGTAATATAAACAAACCAGTTAGTTCAGAACGCAGCAGCCAGAGTCCTTACTAGAACCAGAAGATCACATCACCCCAATCATATGTATACTGCATTGGCTTCCAGTCAAATTTTGCATTGATTAAAAAATACTACTATTAACCTTTAAGGCACTAAATGGTCTCGCACCGCAGTACCTGAGTGAACTTTTAGTCTGTTATGACCCTCCACGCCTACTTCGATCAAAAGTGCAGGCTTTCTGTACATGGAATATTGAAGACTACAGCTTTCTCTTACAAAGCCCCACACTTATGGAACACCTTTCTAATTAGGGTTCAGGACTCAGACACAGTCTCAGTGTTTAAATCTAGGCTAAAAAACTTATTTATTTGGTCAAGCCTTTTGTCACTAGCTTTTCACCTCTTTTCTCACTATTTTCTCTTAGGTAATGGCGCAGACCTGGAGGGTTCGTAGGCATAGAATGTTCTGGTAAACTGGTCTGGATACTGTTGCCCCCCAACTCTCACATGTTCACTCAGGTTTGTTGATGGTGGAGTGGCTGGCTGATTTATGTCCCAAGGTTCCCTTATGTCTGCCTTACCTTCTGGCTCTACCTTTTAGTTCTGTCTTAGCTAGTCTTGAAGAGTCCCTGCTTGCACTCTGTACAAAATGTAAATATTTTCTAAAGATTGGTGGAAGAGCATACCTAATCATACCCCCCTAGGATACAAGATACTCCTGCTGAGGATCGCTCTACATGAACAGCATAAAGATCACCATGAGGGACAGTTAAAGATACTCTAAGAAACCATGAATTTTGTTATGCAGTTTATATAAGCACCCTTCCTATGATGGCTAGGACTAATTGCCATGCACAGTTTTGCAATTTATCAGTCAAATCTCCAACAGCGAGCAACTTATAACTTCAACATTGTGGACTTCATTCAAAAGTTTCACTTTTAATCAGTTTACTGGTTAAAATGGCAGGTTTTTTTTTACTATATAGCACTCATTATAGAAGGGATTATTTATTACTACACTATACAGTGTCACCCAAATGAGGATGGGTTCCCTTTAGAGTCTGGTTCCTCTCAAGGGAGTTTTTCCTTGCCACCATTGCCCCAGACTTGTTCATTAGGGATAACAGTTAGGGACAAAACCTATAAGATACACTATATTGCCAAAAGTATTCCCTCACCTGCCTTCACAGGCATATGAACTTGAGTGACATTCCATTCTTAATCCATAGGGTTTTCATACGGACATTCATATGATGTCAGCTCACACTTTACAGCTATAACAGCTTCAACTCTTCTGGGAAGGCTTTCCACAAGGAATTTTGACCATTCTTCCAGAAGCGCATTTTTGAAGTCAGACACTGATGTTGGATGAAAAGGCCTGACTCGCAGTCTCCACTCTAATTCATCCCAAAGGTGTTCTGTTGGCTTGAGGTCAGGACTATGTGCAGGCCAGACAAGTTCTTCCACACTAAACTCACTCATCCATGTCTTTATGGACCTTGCATTGTGCACTGGTGCACAGTCATGTTGCAGTCATGTTGGAACAGGAAGGGGACATTCCCAAACTGGTCCCACAAAATTGGGAGCATGAAATTGTCCCCACACCATCCCACATCCACCAAACTTTACACTTGGCACAATGCAATGAGACAAGTACCGTACTCCTGGCAACCACCAAACCCAGACTCGTCCATCAGATTGCCAGACGTAGAAGGGTGATTCAGCACTCCAGAGAACACATCTCCACTGCTCTAGAGTCCAGTGGTAGCATGGCTTATACCACTGCATCCGACACTTAGCATTGTGCTTGGTGATATAATACTTGGATGCAGCTGCTCGACCATAGAAACTCATTCCATGAAGCTCTCAACGTATTGTTCTTGAACTAATCAGAAGGCCACATGAAGTGTAGTGATTGTCTCTACAGAAAGTTGGCGACCTCTGCGCACTATGTGCACTTCATGACTCAGTTGCTGTCATTCCCAATTGCTTCCACTTGCTACCACTGATGGTTGACTGTGGAATATTTAGTAGCGAGGACATTTCACAACTGGACTTGTTGCACAGGTGGCATCCCATCACAGTACCATACTGGAATTCACTGAGCTCCTAATAGCGACCCCGTCTTTCAGAAATGTTTGTAGAAACAGTATGCATACCTAGGCGCTTGATATTATGTGGCCATGGAAGTATTTGAAACATCTGAAGTCAATGATTTGGATGGATAAGTGAATACATTTGGCAATATAGTGTATGTTCTAATTGTATGTCTTTGTAAAGCTGCTTTGAGACAATGTGCATTGTTGTTTAGAAATAAAATTGAATTGAGTTGAAATGAAGTAGATCTAATCTATCTTACCCTCTTGACATCCATGTCATCCAAGTGATTTTGCACAAACTGGACAGTGGCATTAAAATCAGCCTGGTTGAACTCATATGGGATGTTCCAGCCCAGCGGTCCATACTTGCGTCTCTCCTGGACAGTTGAGTGCAGGAAGGCTACACCATACAGCATGGGCCGCCACTGTGGCATATTGCTCACATCTAGCAGGTCCTGACTAATCCCTGAGAGTCAGAGGGAGGGCGGGGGGAGAGGGGGAGAGAGAGAGAGAGAGAGAGAGAGAGAGAGAGAGAGAGAGAGACTGTTTCACCCACTTGACTGACACAGGAGGCTCAGAAATCTGACATTTCAGTTCATCCAATTTGGGTCTTAAGCTATATAGACACTCTTGGCAGCACTCAGGCACTGTCATTTGGTAAATTTGTTAATTTTACAGCTAAGTTAACTCAAAAGCTGAAGTATTCTTATCAGTGCATAAATAAAATTTGCTCATTATTCTCTATCCATAAGCAACACCAGCCATCACTCAGAATAAACAGAATTCTTAGGCACAGTGGGGAACAAACAGATTAAGCCTGACCTTCACTTACAAGATACTGATTGAGATTATAATTATTATAATGCACTATATATTCTGAGAATGAAGGTAAAAACATTAACATTTCAACCTTTATGCTGCATTTGTTAAACAGTATTAGTCTTATTGATCTCACTGGACACTGTGTCAAATTTAATTGCTTTCAGTTGGAAAAGTAGGTCAGAGTATTGTTTGGGTTACCAAATGTACAAATGTTTAGCATGTTGAAGCCTTTATGAAACTTTCGAAATTATGAAACTATGGAAGCAAAACAAACCTTTGAGAACATTAAATTCCACAGACGTATTGCTTAATTAATTAAAACATGAGGGTTGTACTTATCCATATACTGTATGTTAACATGTTCTACCTATTGATGTGGTAATAAAATGTCCAAGAAATTCAACATATTGAGAAATGTAAACATGGCAACAGAAAATTTGTATATATTGAACTCGTGGCAAAAAAGGGGTAAACAGAGAAGCCAAATAAAGCTGAGAAAATAAGAAATAACAGTAGTATACTCTGAAACACAGTAATAAAAATACAAACTCCATTTCCAGAAAAGTTGGCACACTTTCTAAAAATGCAATAAAAAGTCTTTATTTAAGAGACAAAAGGACAAATAAAAGATTTTCAGTATTTCCAACACACTCAAAAAGGTTGGGTATGTTTACAACTGGATCACATCACCTTTCCTTTTTATTTATACTTTTTAATCATTTGGGAATTGAAGATACTAATTGTTGCAGTTTTGCAAGTGGAATTCTTGCCCATTCTTGAGTCCTACATGACTTGAGCTGCTCATCAGTGTATGGTCATGGTGTATGGTCCTCTTTATGATGCACCATACATTTTCAGTAAGAGACAGATCTGGACTGCAGGCCAGTCAAGCCAAATGGTTTTCTTTTTGTATAATGCACTTTTATTTTGCTTTCCTTGGTGCAGCGGTAGACTGTGTTAACTGAAAGTGATTCTCATGAGCCCACATGGCTATGTCCATGAATGGTAGCATAATTCTGCTCAAACAGTAATGCCTGAGGGCTCGATGGTCACAAACATTTAGCAGTGTTGAATCTTGAATCTTCTATATTATCTGATATTATGAAATGTAGATGGTGAAAGACCTAACTTCCTTTCAATACTGCACTGATTTGACTGAACACTGTATTTGATTCATTAGTTTGGCACAAAGTGGTGAATCATGACCCATCTTTGCTTGCAAAGAGTAAGATTATGGTAAATACTCCTTTAATACTCAGTCTTGATGACCTCACCTGTTACTAGTTAAACTGCTAATTGTGGAACCTTCCAGTGTTAATTGTAGAACCATTTCAGTCTTATTTTGCCTCTGTCACAACTTTTTTTTGAGTGTGTTGCAGTCATATTTTTTTTTTGTTTATACTTAACAAATAGAATTACAGTAAGTTAATCATTAAAAACCCTGAAAATATTTTCTTTTTTCTTTTTTCTGTTAAATAAAATTGCAAGTGACTTAACAAATTACAGAATTCAGTCTTTATTGCATTTTCAAAAGGTGTCCCAACTTTTATAGAAATGGAGTTTGTACTAATCATTTGATTAAGAAGAGTCTGTCTGTTCATTCATTCTAACCTCCGTACGTCCTCTTGAGTCCTGCTTTGAGACCCTGTGGTGGTTCGTTGGTGAATTTGATGGCCATCTGCAGCAATGTAATGGGGAAGTGGCGGTGCTCCTCAGTGGTCATCCACAGCCGGAAGCTTTCATGAATGTTCTCAGTCTCTGTCAGCGTGTCCATCAGCTCATCCATGAAGTTCAACCCCAGGTGGCAGTTCTGTAGCAGAGCCCAGCCACCCTGTGTATGTTTGTGTAACAGAGAAACAATTACCTATAAATATTTTTTTCTTCTCTCCTTTGAAGTTAATCTGACAAAAAATGCAGCTTGTTGTGTCTGGCAGTGGGGAGTTTGGTTGAGTGCTAGCTGTGAACAGCTGTGTACAGGAGAAAGAGTCAGGGAGGGTGAGCACCTGTGTGTGGTTTTCCAGCAGTCTATTTCCAGATGCCAGAGACATGGAGTTGACTGTCTCTGCCCTGAGCTAAACTGAAAGTGAGCTGAACACTGATCCTGATTTTATATCATTTAGATTTTTTCTGACACACAAGAGTGTGTTTGTGCTTCAGACTGCCAAAAGGCATCTACTAATAAAAATAACAATTCTATTCTCTCAATACCCTCAACCAGGGTTATCACATTGGTGCTGAAAACCCAGATTTGAGGACTGATACGCCAACATGGAATTCACCTCCCATTTACTGTCAGCAAGTAACCATGCTGCATCATATTACTGAGAAGCTGCAAAGCCTTATGTCCCAAACATTTTCCCATGACAGAAAATATCCTCACACTGTCAGAGTTGCTGTTCTGTTATAGAAAATTAATCAGTACATTCTGACCAATCAGATAAAAAAATTCAATAGTGTTATGAAATAAAATAAATATGCATTAGCTGCACTTACATTAGCCATGGAGTGCTGTAGCAGTTTGCGAGCATGGACTTCCTGTCCCTGACCCATGGAGACGTAACGTGTCTCGGCCTTCAGCTTTTTGCCTAGGGCGATGATGGAGTCGGTGGGGTCTGAACCCATAGACAAAAAGCAGATGAGGGGCGTGCGTGGGTCTGACTCCTCCCATGTACTCTCTAGGTCCAGAATCACACTCTCTGCGTATTTCTCCCCCAAAGAGCCTGTTACGTATTTACGGGACTGGAGAATAAAGTGAGGAATGAGAAGATCTAAATTGGCAGATTCTTTGCTAGAAATCAAATGAAATATTGTCAGTCGATGTCTTTTAGAATAAGTCTTATA
>JAOVVG010000047.1:2273460-2286321 GCA_028566375.1 Leptodoras nelsoni | reverse complement strand
TTAAGATCCAGTGGTGCAAAATGCAAATTCTTCCAATTTTTTAGCTGGTCTTAAGATTTTGATCAGGAGTGTATATTATGTATAAAGTACATGTCTTTACATAATACACATCTCAGGTTCTATGTAGTCTCACAACATGAGAGAGGGTTTCAATTAGTACTTCCTTAGGAAGCAAAGAACTTGAGTAAATTGAGTAAATTTTAAAAGACAAAATGGAAATTATGAGAATCTACAAATACATCTGTTAATGTGCTAAAAGACAGTAAAATGTTAAAGAAGTACTGGTATTTATCTTTAGAAACTTCTCATTTTATTATTTTTCATGCTTTTTTTAAACATCTTCACTTTTCTTTACATATTCCTGTGTAAATATGTAAACAAACAAACAAACAACCACAACAATATATACATTATCTATATTACAATTATACATTACTATATATAGTGTCCTTGTAGAATTGTTTTGCATTTGTATTACTTTTAGGTCTGGAGATAGTTTGATGGTGATGATGTGGACAATATCCTGGAAGCAACAGTGAAGGGGGATGCTGATAGGAGGCTCCACACAATGGTAACCATCATCAGTCTGGCAGAAGAATGGTTCAGAACTCTGGAGAGGTCTCCTATGAATCAGCCTTCCATAAAGAAGGGCTGAGAAGATCAGTCAGCTGAAGAAAAAAACTGCAAATACAGTTGCAGTTCAAAAAGGCCTTTGAGGAGGAGACGTCCCAACATCAATTTCAACAGTAAAGAGGCAAGTTGGAAGGAGATGCCTGAAGTCAGCTGCTAAATCTTGCTTAGCACCTGGTCCCAGTGGAGTCCGCTATGTAGTGTACAAGAGGAGTCCCAAGTTTTTTCACATCTAGAAGACAATGAACCAGATCCTACATATCTCTGGTTATATGTAGGAGGGGGAGGGTAGCCCCACAGCAGAGATATGCCAAAGGTGTTTGGATCCCAGAGGTGGAAGACTTGAGACACAGTGAGCAGTTTAGAGTGATCTCACTGCTAAGTGCCAAGAGCAAGATATTTTTCTGTATTGTTGCCATCTAACATAGTACCTCCTGAAGAATAAGTAAATTGACACCTCAGTACAGAAAGGTAGAATACCAGGGATACCAGGGTGCTTGGAACACACAGGTCTAGCTACACAGCTGATAAGAGAGGTACAGGAAGGAAAAGGAGACCTGGTGTTACAGTGGTTGGATCCTACGAATGTGTATGGGTCAAGATAGTAGAGACAGCTTGTTCCAGGTAAGATCAAGGACCTGATTTTGGATTATTACCAGGACTTCAATCTGAGAGTCCTGTCTGGAGCAATGGCATCTGGGAGGCTCAGTCTGGAGAAGAGCATAATCACAGGATGTACCATTTCCATGATATTGCTTGCTCTGGCCATGAACATGCTGGCAAAGGCAGAGAGCCCCTCTCTAAATCTAAGTCACAAAGTCTTCTAGAGACTCATCTCTTGGGCTCAGATGTCTTTTAAGCCAGCAAAGTCCAGATCTCTGGGAGGCATACAGATTATATCACAGTATGCTAGTCTGAACACTGGCTTCTGATTCAATAGGACTGGGTAATATTTCAAATATCCTCTATGACAAGGCCAAGGGCAAGAACAGAAGACAGCTGATTCAGAAAGAAGTGAGAGTGAAGAGATGAGTGTGAGCCAGGTGGTCAGGATATGGCACCAAGGTGCATGACCTCAGTGGGAACAAGCTACAGACCCTAAGATACCCTGGTCTGAGCTCTAGCAAGCAGAACCTTTCAGGATAAAGTTCTTCATCCAGTCAGTGTAGCCCAGCCCATCTAACCTTTTCTTTTGGAACATTGGAAAACATCCTCAGCTATTGTACTAAAGCATGAGGATATGATCACTATTGTTGGTACTTGACTTGACTTGGTGCTGAGGGTGATAACAGGTACCTTTAGAAGGCTCCTGAATGTTACATGAAATTACAGCCACTCAGAAAGGTTATGTGATTTGTTCCAGCAGGAATGAAACCATAGTCTACAACTAGAGAAGCAAGGGGAGCACTCTCTACAGCAAAAGGATTGGCAGCAGAAGATTGGACTTTGGAAGGCAAGTCTGTTTTCCTGAGAACTGGTTCCCTAATATCATTGTTTTCTCTGCAATAACAAAGTGAGTAATATTGTTTGTGTTCACTGTGTCTTGATAGGAGAGAATGGAAGGGGCCAGTGATAGGAAGAAGGCCAAATATGCAGACTTGGTGGAACAGTGCCGCATGTACTGTTCCACCAAGGTACGCTACATGTATGCCTATAGAAGTAGGCTGCAGAGGTTTAGTTGGCTACTCGGTTTGCAAAGCATACAGCTTCTTGGGCATTACAGTGCAACACAAGAGAGGAGCCATTAGAGAAATGAGTGAGGCAGCTAAGAAAGCCTCAAGATGGCACTGGATTAAGAGGGGTAATCTCTGGCATGTAACCTGGGCACAGCCTGGGATTTAATCAATGCCAGTAGGATCATCTGGGTGAGGGTGACTGAAAGACCAGAAACGCCCAGTGTCCCCAGGAACTATCATTGATAATGTGCCCAAAAACATTGCATGATATATGTTAAGTAATACTGCAATATTATAGTATACATGGTTCAATATAATCAATGTCCCGGGGCCAGTAAAAAAGTATGTCAGGCAAGTTGATAGGCCAGGCAGTATCCAGTAGAGTATTGAGAGAGTACTGAGTATTGGTAGAGTATTGAGAGAGTACTAAACATAGAGTACAGATTATTCTTAAATGTTATAGTATTTTAGTACCATATTTGTACTACAGAATTTTATTGTTAAAGCATTGTTAAAGGAATATAGCTCTTTTAGAAATGTTCCTTCAAATTCACCCTTCAGACTTTCTCAAGTTTTTCTATTTGTGTTACGTCAGCGGCCACTAGGGGCCGCCACTCTCCCCAAAGGTCAAGCTCCCACAGAGGTAGAGGGAGACCTACTTCCGGTGTTACCCGCAGGTAGCTTGGCCAGATAACTTTCACATGCGCCCTATCTGAGAGGAGAGCCCTCATTGGCTCTCCCTCTCTATTTAGAGCATTTTCTGGTTGAGCTTCCCTGAGGCTCAGTTCTCATCAGACCAACACTCTTGACGAGATTCCGTTTGTTAAGCTAAGTACTCCTCCAGTTTGTTTCAATTTGGATTCCGTTGAATGCCTAGCTTACCTTCTCGTGTGTTGTGGTTATCTTTTAGACTCCATTTAGTTGTTCTCGCGCTAATCCTTTGTTTTGCCTGATTCTGTCTGTGTGCAGATTCCCAGCCAGAGCGTGGAGCTGGACTGACGTTTGTTGGAGCACAGATTTAGTTACCGCTTCGGCGTCGTTTGATTTGCACCTTTGTTTTCTTATGTTGCTCCCGCTCTGTGCTGAACTTTCGTTTGTTGTATTAGCCCTATTCAAAATAAACTCTGCATTTGTTTCCTAAAAACACCGCTTGGAGTATATCCTCACAGATTGACCTGCCAACATGGAAGCAGCGGAGTTAGAAAAACTTCGGGAGGAGCTCTCGAAAGAGTCATGTTTAATTTAGGAAGCGAGAGCCGTGATTCAAGAGCTCAAAGCGCGCGCCTTGCATGTCGGCGCGCATCAGGAGCCTTTGCCGGTCGCACTCCCAGAGCGCTACAGAGGAGACCTGTCTGGATGCGCTGGTTTCCTCCTACAATGCGAGCTGTTCTTTGCGGCTCACGGCTCCCTTCCCGATGATCAGAAGGTGGCTCTTATCATCAGCACCCTGACTCGGAAGGCGTTGGAGTGGGCTACCACCCTTTGGCACAACTCAGGTCAGTTGATGCAGTCCTATTCCGCCTTTTTGACCCAGTTTAAAAATGTATTTAACCATCCTTCTGAGGGCCAGGATCCCGGCAAGGTGCTCCTCTCTATGTCGCAGAGGGATCGTTGCGTGACGGACTACGCCTTAGAATTCTGCACGGTTGCTGCCGGAAGCGGCTGGAATGAGCCTGCTCTTAAAGCCGTCTTCCGCCGTGGGCTTTCGCCGGAGGTACTCCGTGAACTGGCTTGTCCCATCAGCCCTCGAACAATTGGCAGGAGCCAGATATTTCACCAAACTCGATCTTAGGAGTGCATATAACCTGGTTCAGATCCATGAGGGGGATGAGTGGGAGACGGCGTTCAGCACCTCCTCCGGCCATTTCGAGTAACTCGTCATGCCCTATGATCTAGCTGCCGTCTTTCAGAACCTGATAAATGAAGTTCTTCGGGACATGTTAGGCAAATTTGTGCTAGCTTACATAGACGATATTTTGATCTTCCATCCCGATCTCTCATCTCATGTGCACCATGTGTCAAGGGTTTTGGAAAGGCTTCTCAAACATCAGCTTTTCGTCAAAGGGGAAAAGTGTCATTTTCATCAGCAATGCATCGACTTCCTAGGTTATCACAATGGCCCGGAGGGGGCTGCGATGGATCCAGGGAAGGTATCAGCCGTTGAAGGCTGGGAGGTCCCCAAGACTCCCAGGGACCTGCGTGAATTTCTTGGTTTCACCAACTTCTACCGACGCTTCATCCGTAACTTCAGTAGCATGGCTAGCCCCCTCACAGACCTACTTAAAGGTAAGCCCAGGCGTTTGAGGTGGACACCTTCAGCCCAGGAGGCTTTCGGCTGACTCAAGAGAGCCTTTACCTCAGCCCCCATTCTCAAACAGCCAGACTCCGAGCTGACGTTTATTGTTGAGGTCGACGCTTCTGAGGTCGGCATAGGTGCCATTTTGTCCCAACGTTATGGCAACCCTGCCAAGATGCATCCAGTTGCTTATTTCTCCTGTAGAATGTCCAAAGCCGAACGCAACTACGACGTAGGAGACAGGGAGCTCCTGGCTGTAAAACTAGCTCTAGAGGAGTGGAGGCATTGGCTGGAGGGCGCCAAGCATCCCTTCTTGATCTACACTGACCACAAGAACCTAGAATACTTGAAAGCTGCCAAGAGACTCAATCCTCGTCAGGCCCGGTGGGCGATGTTTTTTGCCCGCTTTAATTTCGTCATGTCCTATCGCTCCGGGTCGAAAAATGGTGAAGCTGATGTGCTATCTAGGTTGTTTGATAAGATCTCTGAAAATGTTTTGCAACCCATAATTTCTCCTTCTAAGTTTGTAAACAGGATTTCCTGGGATCTAGACCACCTGATTCGCACCAGACAGCCCAAGAGACGTCCCAGCCAATGTCCTCCCAGCTCGTTATTTGTTCCTCCGGAGCTTCGCAGCCACCTCATCACCTGGGCCCACCTAGCGCCTGGAGTGGGTCATCCCGGAACACGGCGAACTCTGGAACTCATAGCAGGCAGGTACTGGTGGGATAAGATGACTAAAGACATAAATGACTATGTTTCCTCCTGTTCCGTGTGTGCCCAGGCCAAAGTTCCCAGGACCCTGCCTGCCGGCAAGCTAGTGCCGCTGCCCATTTTTGAACATCCTTGGTCAAACATTGTGATCAATTTTTTGACCGATCTACCCCCGTCTGAAGGTAAGACGATGACCTTGGTGATCGTGGATCGGTTCTCAAAATCAATCCGATGTGGCCCTGCATAGCCTCACCCCCTTTCAGTGTGTCCTAGGTTACCAGCCTCCACTGTTCCCGTGGGATGCCACAGACACGCCGGCCATGGATGCATGGTTCAAGAAGTGCGAGCGTGTGTGGGCTCTCACCAACCAGACCAATCGCAAGGCTATTAAGCAGATGAAGAAGTTTGCTGGCCGATGTCGGGGCCCATTTTGGCCCATTTTTCGTCCCGGCGACAAGGTCTGGGTTGCAACAAAAGCTCTTCCTCCCATGTTCGGCAAGAGAAAGCTGGCCCCCCGCTACTTCGGCCCGTTTCCCATAATTAAGAGAGTCAATGAAGTAATCATCTTAAGCTCCCCTGTTATTGTAGGATGCATCCTACATTTTACGTCAGCCAGTTGAATGGACCATTGGCTGAGGCCGGGGAGGGAACCCAAGCACCAGATGCAGTGGAGGCTGAGGGTGAGGTCACCTTCATGGTCCGTGACATCCTCGACTCCAGGCACAGAAGAGGACGGATCGAGTATCTAGTGGCTTGGGAGGGGTACAGTGCCGAGGAGAACAGCTGGGTCGGACGAGGGACATCTTAGACCCTCTTCTCGTCTCTAATTTCCATGAGAGATACCCAACAAGTCAGCCCCTCGCAGGCCCGGCAGGCCCACTAGAAAGAAATCGGCTCCCGGAGGTAGCCCCTTGAGGGGGGGGCTCTGTTACGTCAGCGGCCACTAGGGGCCGCCACTCTCCCCCAAGGTCAAGCTCCCGCAGAGGTAGAGGGAGACCTACTTCCGGTGTTACCCGCAGGTAGCTCGGCCAGATCACTTCCACCTGCACCCTATCTGAGAGGAGAGCCCTCATTGGCTCTCCCTCTCTATTTAGAGCGTTTTCTGTTTGAGCTTCCCTGTGGGTCAATTCTCATCAGACCAACACTCTTGCTGAGATTCCGTTTGTTAAGCTAAGTACTCCTCCAGTTTGTTTCAATTTGGATTCCGTTGAATGCCTAGCTTACCTTCTTGTGTGTTGTGGTTATCTTTTAGACTCCATTTAGTTGTTCTTGCACTAATCCTTTGTTTTGCCTGATTCTGTCTGTGTGCAGATCCCCAGCCAGAGCGTGGAGCTGGACTGACGTTTGTTGGAGCACGGATTTAGTTACCGCTTCGGCGTCGTTTGATTTGCTCCTTTGTTTTCTTATGTTGCTCCCGCTCTCTGCTGAACTTTTGTTTGTTGTATTAGCCCTATTCAAAATAAACTCTGCATTTGCTTACTAAAAACACCGCTTGGAGTATATCCTCACAATTTGGACAAAAATAAATGGAAGTTGCACAGTGTGACTAGCTTTAATAAAAAGCAATTCTGCCTGAATGATCTAAGGATGATAGGACACAGCAAATTTTTTCAGTGCTATTGTTTTTCACAGTTGGAAAACATAAAAACCCATGCCATCACTGCTTGTGCTCTCTGTGGGGAAAAGTCACACATACAAAACAAACACCTATTTATGAGTAATGAATCAGCATGGGCTTGGAAAGAATGAAAGCAGTCACCATGAAACTCAGACATATGTATAGATAATTTACAATGCATGATTATAATACAACCCAGTATTACAGTTTTAATCATATCATATTTTCCTTTCAGATATCCTTATCACACTACGATGGATTAGCGCCCTGTCTAGGGTTGGTTCCTGCCCTTGTGCTCAGAGTTGCCGGCTGGGCACCGGCTCCGCCATGACCCCGTAACTGGGATTAAGGGGTACAGATAATGACTGACTGATATCCTTATGACACTATACCATTCTCTCTGTCAGATCTCACCATGGTGAGGAAGAGGCCAAACTCAGGGTTCATTTCTACGGAGTCTCCGTCAGTGAAGATGAAGTTCTTTTTTCGCTCCTTCTTGCAAGTAAGGACAATGGAGATCTGCTGTGCTGCAACAGACAACACCGGCAGCTCGATGCGGTTGAATTCATCAAAGCAGCCCCAGGAACCTGACTGAGCAAGACCTTCAGAAACAAACAGAAAAGCAATGGGTTCAGTTTCTTTTCAGTTAGGAAAAGAAGGGACTGCACATAATGCACAGACACTCCACATAATCTAAATCTAATAATACCCAAATTTAAGTGCTAGAGTACAGCTTTGGCTATTACAGCGCTATTCAACACACACTCCATACACCAAGGTGTTTGTCAACAACGTGTGATGCGGAGACATACGGACCATTTAAAAGCATTGTTCACCAGGAGTTTGCACTGTTAAAATGCTGTCCCTATTATCTACCACAGGAATTTACTGTTGTGTTTTTGGCTGCTGTTTACATTTCCCTACGGCTAACTCTATCCGTACGTTGGAGACAGCTCATCCTGGTGATTTTAACCAGTGCAATTTATGGTCTGTATTCCGCAAATATTATCAACATGTAGCCATTCCCATCTGCGACAAGAAGACCCTGGATCACGTATACAGCAATGTGCGCGGTGCAAATGCCTCCCAAATGCCTTCTCCCCCACTGTCAGTATCATCAGTCCAGGAGCTCTGAGGAAGATCCCCGGAAGGTGGCAGGACCAGATAACATTCCTGGACGGGCCCTCAGAGCATGTGCCAATGAGCTGGCTAATGTGCAAAACTCAATTTTTAACCTTTGCCTCAGACAGAGCATTGTTACCACATGCTACTAGACCATGACCATTGTCCCTTCCCCAATATGAGCCCCCCACCTGCCTGAATGATTACAGGCCAGTAGCACTCACTCCAATTATTATGAAGTACTTTGAGAGACCAGACACTAGCATACCAGACAACCTGGATCCCCTGCAGTACGCCTACCATCCCAACAGATCCACCTTGGACGCCATTGCTGCTGCCCTGCACTACTACCTCTCCCACCTGGAGAATAAAGACTCCTTTGTTAGGATGCTCTTTGTGGATTATAGTTCTGCCTTTAACACAGTCATCCCCCACAAACTCACCCACAAACTCGGCCTGAACCCTTCTGTGACTGGCAGTCCTCAGTCTCTCAGGATTGGCAACAGGACCTCAGCCAGCATCACCACATACACTGTCACCCCGCAGAGATGTGTCCTCAGCCCCATCCTCTACTATCATTTCACACATGACTGTGTTGACTCCCACAGAGACATCATCATCCGGAAGTTTGCTTATGACACAGTCAATAGGAGGTAGGATAGGAGGTATCACTGGCAGAGATGAAGCAGCCTACAGGAGGCAGGTGACCAGGCTGGTGTCATGGTGTGAGGACAATAACCTTACTCTCAATACAGAGAAGAAAAAGGAGTTGATAGTGGACATGAGGGAGAGGAGACCTCATCAGCCAACAGGAGACCTGCCTCCATTGTTAAAGACCCCACACACCCCCAGCACAGACTGTTCACACTTCTGCCCTCAGGCAGGAGGTACAGAAGTGTGAAATGCAAAACCACCAGACTAAAGAACTCTTTCATCCCCACTGCAATCAGACTATTGAACCTACCACATAAATAAGATATTTACCTATGTTTACATGCCACTGTGACTTGACTGTAGCACATGCTCACTTTACTCTAGCTGATGTTTACAATTGCACCATTGCACATTTGTAACCATGTTCCACCTGTAAATAATATTGTTATCATTCACTGCTGTTATTCTTGTACAGGCTGATGTAAATCCTTTGGAAATTAGTTACATTTAGTAAAGTACCATAATTTCTTTTTTAGTTTAATATTCTTAATCTTTGTCTTGCATTCTTGGTGGGGAGCAAAGAAAGAATTTCATTGTACATGTAAACCTGTTCCTTACTGTGCAAATGACAATAAACTAAAACTTGACAATAAACCAAACTTTGAATCTTGATTCTTTAAAAACATGCTGTTATTTAACAAGGAAAATGTACATTCACCACCCCCATGTTATTAGGAACATGTGTACACCTGCATATTCATGCAGCTATTTAATCAGCCAACCATGTGGCATCAGCACAATGCAAAAAAGCATGCAGATGCAGGTCAAGACCTTCAGCTAATGTTGACATCAAACATTAGAATGGGAAAAAGTGTGTCTCTGTGACTTTAACTGTGTCATGGTTGTGTCAGGTGGGCTGGTTTGAGTATCATGGCCGATTAGATTACTCAATGAATGTGCAGGTGAGCAAGTTTCCTAACAAAGTGGATGTATAATAGTTGATAGGGTGAAGTTTTTCCGAAGGAGATGTTTTTTTAACATGACTTTTAAATCATCCATATATATACATAAAAATTTATTCATCAATCAACAGTTTCATCTAGTTATGTTTGCACTTCAAGTCTCCTGAGGTGACTAGAATCTTTAAAAATCAATTTTAGCTGTTATATATCTAGTTTTAAAAGTCGCTTATGTCCAGCATTCATCAAATACTGTGCTGTCTCTATCTAATTTTCCTTCAAGGACTGTATCTTCATGTTCATGGAGAGATGGAGACAAGACCATCTATGTCGAGACTAAGGCCTTAAAGGGTCGAGTCTGAGACAAGACCAAGACTTTGAGTGTTTGAAGGTGGCTCCGAGTCAAGTCTTTGGAAGAGGCGAGACCATCACTCCTTTTAATAGGGAGTGATGAAAAAAATAGGAAAAAAATAGGGCCAGGATGACACACTCTACATCTCCCACTCCCTACAGCAAGCTGAAAGAAAAATATAACACATAACATCTATGTCATGCTTCCGCAACTCCCAGCAGTCCCCGCAGCCGGTGTCGTCACACTTCCACGTTCTTCCTCCCCAGAAGTGTAATTCGCACACCTAAGTGTAATTACGCTAATTACATGCTTTGGGTATGAATACCCCTTCAATGGTTCACCTCCTCGTGAAGTTACGTTGCCGCTGCATGTTTCTGAGCGTTCTTTATACTTTCGTTTGCATCTTTGTATTTTTGACCTTGGACTGTTTATATACTCTGTTTTTTGCCCTGGCCCTTTTTGCTCTGCTTATGCTTGCTGGTTTGACCCTGGGGTGCTTATATACTTTTTATATACGTTTTTTGCTCTGCCCTGTGCTAACTTCATGCTCACTGTTTTTTGGTACGATATTGCTCATCACAACTATTCTGCTTCAGCTCTGCTCAACTTAACTATTTGTCTCTACTCCAATGAAACCTATCAGCCCCTTACACTCACTGTCTTCTCTGCCATCATGACAGTCTACTCTCTTCATACTAAAAAAATCTTGAAAGATTGAATGATGCTCAGATAGGTTCAACCTGAGGTTTTTAGGAGTAAAATTTTGGGGATAGATACTAAAATCCATTGACAGCACACATTAGAGCGTGGCAATAACTGCAGCATGCTAGGATTTCAGTTTCACAAAAGGTGACATTTGATGGCATTACATGTGATTGCTCTGTGAAGCACTGCACATTCAGTAATGCAGTCATAATTACAATGCACACACAGTCGTGCCATGCTATACTTGTGGAGACCTTCCATTGACATTATTATTAATGCAACTAGTTAATGAATGCTATTGCGTAATATATTAGTTTTATTACAAGTTTCACGCTTGTAAATATTCACGTTTTTCACCTTTGCTGCACCCTTAGCAGTTGTTCTCTGTGTTTATCCCCAGTTCCCCATGCCAGAGCGTGGCGTCTGCCTGCCTGCCCTCGCCCTCGTCACTGTTCTGGATATCTTCGTTGGATATCTTCACGAGGAGCGCTGAACTGAGACTTTGTGTTTTGCTTATTCCCTGTTCTTCGCGTTTTTTGTGCCATGCTCTGTGCTTTTGTTTTTTTGGACTAGTACCTGCCTTTTTATGAACTCAGTGTTTTGTATGATCAGTTCTGAGTAAAAATAAACTACCTGCTCTTGAAGAATATGGATAGTTCCATTTAAAAGACATATGTAACAACCTTAAGAAAGAATGATGAATGAAAAATGAATTCCTGCCTTTAAATATCCTGCCAAGTCCTCTGAAGTCCATCTGATCAGAGCAGTTGAAGACCACCACATACTTTCCCAGACAGCGGCCCATATCTTTGGTTGTCTCTGTTTTTCCAGTTCCTGCTGGTCCGGCTGGTGCTCCACCCATACTCATCCCCAAAGCCTGGGCTAATGTAATGTAGCACCTAAATCAGGAAAATAACAAAACAATAATTGTATCCTTGTCTATTATATATGCATCATCATCTCTACCTATTTCCATCATTAAGAACCAACTTCTGTCCAATTCAATTAAATTTATTTTATATAGTGCTTTTATCATGGGCATTGGCCTAAAGCAGCTTTACAAAAACATAACATCATATAAAAAACATAAAATAACTTTTACAGTTATATAAATTTTATCCCCAATGAGCAAGCCAGGGGTGATGGTTTCAGTTTTTACGGTAGGATGGTATGTTGCAGAGGTGAGACCAAGTCCTTGTTTTACAAGTCACAAGTAAGTCTCAAGTCTTTGGCCTCAAGTCCGAGTCAAGTCCCAAGTCATTGGCTCTCAAGTCCAAGTCAAGTCACAAGTCCTACACTTTGAGTTTCAAGTCCTTTCAAGTCTTTACATGTTTACACTGTTGCAGATAATACAATAAAACAGCTCAATATATTTTTTTGCTGTGCATTTATTAATCAATAATGCATGTACACACCATTCATGTGAAACCGATTTTAACTAGAACTAAACCAGTTGCAACTATATATTTTCTAGACTTTATTATTAGTGAGTGTGACAATGCTGCAATAATGTGAAACCAGTAATAAACCAGCACTAAACAATTATAAAACAAAGGCTATCCCAGAGCATCTGTACCACCAGCAGCATCAGATCTTAAACATAAAGGTGGTGCATTAAACCAGGGACATTAGTTGCTTGGCTGATAGAACTGTGCTAACAGACTTGCATTGATTGCAGTGATGCGCGGGTTACCCGCGGGTCGAGGCGGGTTCAGAAATAGCCTGGTACGATCAGTTTTGCCCATTTACTGCTGCTGTCATCGCTCACTTCAAAGGGATATGTCTCCCCTCCACAGCAGGAGCACATACAAGTGCGCATATACACAAAGAGCAGCAGACAGAGAGATTTCCAGCGCCAACATGGACCTTTTCTAAACCACATAGAAGTAGCATAATATAACTTATGGTTGAGGGGCTGATCGGGGCGGGTTGAAAAAATACAGGCAGTGGTGCGGGGTGGGTAGGTGCGGGCCGGATTTTGTCCTAGGAGCGGGACCGCGGGTTGGAAGAAACCCCAGCCCGCACATCACTACACGGAGTCTCACATTAACGCAGCACGCCCACAAGCAGCACTGAGGTTAAAATGGCAAATAAAATAGCACAACTTCTAAGCTAACAGTTAGCTATGCATTAAC
>JAOVVG010000047.1:1913979-1927177 GCA_028566375.1 Leptodoras nelsoni | reverse complement strand
CAATGTAAATAGTCATGAAAATAAAGAAAACGCATTGAATGAGAAGGTGTGTCCAAACTTTTGGCCTGTACTGTATTCATTGAACGAAAACCTGCCACACTGAAAAGCAAAACCTTGATCTCTTCAGCAAATTTGTCTTCCTTTTCAGAATTGAACGCCGTCTGTGTGTCAGACAGATATGCATTTGCTGTCCGGTTACTCTCTGATCAGCAGGCGTGGTTGTAACCGGAGAAGGAAAAAGGGGGCTGAAGAGCCTCGTTTTTGAGAGGCATTACGTCTGTAGGTGTATATTACAAAGGAGCACTCTCGTTCTTTCTTCATTTCTACACCATTAATTTTTGAAAAACAGTCACCTCGCCCTACAAGCAGGTCCTGAAAATCAATACTGTTTGTGTTCTACGTTGCACGTTTTTTGTTTTTTTATTAGTGTGATTGCATTTCACTCCGGCACCAAATCTTTTCCATATTACTACACAGACAGAAAGAAGAAAGATGCACACTTCCCGTTGTCCTAAAATTTGTTTAAAGGATTAGTTTGCCTGCCTGGAAGTGAAATCAGCCATACACAGGAAGTAAATTTATTATCTTTTTGTGGGGGGGTTAATTATTAAAACTGTTAAACACACTTATTTATGTAAAAGAAAATTTCCAGAGCTGCTAGAAAACGTTTGGTCGCATTCGGTAACGTTTAAAGCGATCAGCAGGAGCTCAATGTGGGTTAAGAGGCACTCGGTGCAGAAGAGAGGCCGCGTGCTGTTTAATGCGTTACTGTTAATGTGGTCAGGAGTGTTAATGTTAAAACTGATCACCTGCAGTCATAGCACTTTAGTGCACCAGCAAATTCCACACACACACACTGTCATCCTTTTGCACACATAAGCACAAAACTTTCCTTAGGCCACGCCCCCTACCTGAATGACACAATCACATTAATCCATATTAATAACGAACACAGCGCTGAACTCTTAGCTATAATCTTTTCTAGTCTTGTACCTAACGAAGCAGTAAACCTAATTGTCTAACTGAAACTGTCTATCTGATGGATTTACAGCCTTATTTAAGGTGAAATCCTAAAGTACCAGAAAAAGCAGGTAATCCTTGGGAGGTTCCACACAGGATCTCGGAGGAAACGTTGCACAGTCCTTAAGCTGATGTTTGTTGAGGCCCTGGTTTTGAATTCCGGTGTTATTTGAGGCAGTGTAAGCTTAACGCGTGAAAAGATTCTCTCAGCCATCGCCGAGAGTCTTTTTACGGCCACGCTGCTGTCGTAAGTTGTAGTCACGGTACACCCGTGAAAATCCAAACTTTGCTTCTACCCCAAAAATGCTATGCTATGATCTCACAAGCTTGCCGTTCTCGTGGTGGAAACAGCTCTAGAAGCTTCCACAGACTTCTTTTGGCTTTGCATCCAGTGTACCTAATTTGAATAGAATATCATCTATTTTAGAATTATAACTAAAAACAGTTAAAACGCAGTTAAATTCTGCTCATTTGGTTAACCAAAGAGACGCACAAATGGGGCAGCTTGGCAACCCTGAGATCAGAACTCACAACCTTCTGATCTGCAGTTCAAAGCCTTAACCACTGGGCCACCACTTTCACATTGAAGTCTGACATTACTTAATGTGTTAGGGGAACCTGTTATTTAGCCTTGCTATTTTGGTAAACCCTACAAAACAAGAGGCCAAACTGAGGTTATGCTCGAACCCAGAACAATGTAGAACAACGTATCCAAACCTCGCTCCAGCTCTCCATTCACTCTCGGCCTGTCTCTAATCTCTTCTCTGGTCACCTCAACATTTTTTTCAGTTGACAGACTTCCTGTAGCAAATCCTCCCACCAATCCACAAACACAAATGCCAGGCAGCACACGGAGACAAGGGCCTCGTTTTATATATATATATAACAAACAAAAAGTTTCAGGGGTCCGGTTTTTTTTTAAACACAGTGTATATATATAAACCATGAAAATGCAAAACACACAAATATACAGTTCCGTGGAAACAGCAGGTAAGACGCGAAGTAGCAAAACAGAAAAAAAAAAAATCAGCTGATGAGCTTGTGAAGGGCTCGATGATTAACGCGGTCGCTGAATCATCAGCTGTTACATGCAGAGTCAGAGAATTGTATGTAAAAGTTTAAAAAATATCCTCCACTGGCTGTCAAGCTCCAACAGCTTATCTTGCTCCGTTACCTCCTCGTTTGAGCTCATGACCTGTTTTTCTACAGTTTCTACAGTTTATGGAAACCCTGTATTTATAAAGAAGAAGAAGAAGAGAACCAAGAACCAATCACAGCCTTCAGCCAGGTATCAGAGGCGAATGCTTCAACCGGAGGACGCTTCCTAGAAAGTAAGGATGTCCATCACGTTCAAAAAGGAAACCAGTCTTCCACGGTTCCACGTTGGGGCCCGAGTCTGAAGGCCTTCGAATGCTTCATAGAAAACAATCCTGTAACTGGAGTCACCAGACGACAGCGATATCTGTGGAAAGACCCGATTCTCTGAGGTACTGCTGCACGATTTTGTTTGTTTGTTCGCTCAAAGCAACATGTTACAATTGTAGGAATGGTTTCTTACAATGACTTACAGATGTACATGTACATGTATGTGTAATCCAAGCCATACACACACACACATACACACTTGGCACTTGTCATGATCATTATCTCTGTCTAACAAGCAGCAAAGGGCTCCTGGGAAAGGAAGCAAAGTAGCACGGAGACACCCAACACTAACAAACCATAATAATCCAAGCAACCAATTAACACAGTGTATAAGCAACAATTAACAACTGAGCTCAAGGAACAGTGAAACTAAATACACTTCAAATTGTGTTCGTGTGAGCGAGAGAGAGAGAGAGAGAGAGAGAGAGAGAGAGAGAACCAAGGAAAGAACCGAGAATTAGATTCTTTAAGGGTATGAATTATACATTGGCTCTTCTTGGATGTCCGTGAGCTCAAGTTTCATTGGGTGTAACGTGACCAGAGGAAAAACACAGACGTCTCTGTATGGAAATCACGCAAGTCTAAAAGGGCTAGAAATCAGTTAACCGAAACAGTACTCTCCTTTAGCATAAACCTTGAACCATCAGATTGTGTGTGTGTGTGTGGGTGTGAGAGACATTTTGCTCAAGCTGCTTTACTGTGTGTTTGTTTAAGACAACCTCACAATAACGCCTGCAGCAGCCTTATCTAATCTGTTAACTCGAAGCCCTTTTAGCTTATCTAAAGATACAAAGACACCAATTCAACCAAACAGAACAAAACGTACCGTGGTCGACAATAATACTGGTTTACCACCAAAACTGGTGCATGCAAATGTTTATAAACAAAGCAAAAGAGTTTCATCACCTGCTCTACTCCGTATGCCGTGGCGAACTCCATAAACTCCTCGATGCGCACGAACCCGTCTCCGTCCTGATCGAGAGCCTGGAAAACCGCCCGCAGGGCCGAGCGATCGTCATCCTGATGACCGGATTCCGGAAGCGAGCCGGCACCTAGACTCCCGTCTTGGATCCTATCTGAGCTCACACATAACCCCAGAGCCATTTCGACATTGTTGGGTTCATCAGGAACAACAACGTTGTCCTCCATCAGAGGCAGGCATGTTTCGTCTCCACTGGAAGACTGGTCTCTGAGCTCTGCTACCTGAGACAGGTCTGCTTGTGGAAGTTGGTCAGGTGGATCAGTTTCCCTGTCTACCCTGGGATCAGCTGACTGACCGAGTCTTGATGTAGCCTCTCCCCTTTCAGGCTCCACGGCCATGCCCACTTGTCCGAGTGGACTATCTGCACCTGAGAGGAGGGTGGAGTCTAAAGTGCCAGGAGCACTCTCAGGGGTGTGGGTTACATCATCTGGTGCACTGTTCCCGCCTTTATTTTCTCCGTCCTGCACACACACAACTTCAGCTTTTAGATTTCCTGCTGGGTTAGGTAGCATATGTGCAAGTGTGTTTTCCTTGGAGACCAATGTTGATGACTCGGTCAGTGTGTGTAGGTCCTGAAGATCATCAGATGTTATGTGAATGTCCTCTGGAGTTTCAGGTGTACAGTTCTGGTCACCAAAGCAGAGGTTCTCCGATTCCTCCTGTGTGTTTGGTTTAGCTTGGCAGTGTTGAGTTGTTCCGTTCACCGACGTGTGAACAGACGCCACTTCCTGAACGTGCAAAGGGAGCTGTGTATCCACAGCAGCAAGTGTATGCATAACTTTGTCCACACTGGGCATAATGATTGTCTGTTCTTGGCCTGTGTCCTCAGGCGAGTTATCGCTCTCTGAAGCATTGTGTTTACTTTCCGTTTCTGAACTCGTGTCCTCAAGGGTAAGACAAACTGGAGGCGATACAGGAGGCGGGTCTTTCTCCAAGGCAGAAAAGGTATCAACAGTAATCTCTTTCTGAGGGGCAAGTGGTATTGGGTTATGGATATCATCAGAATGTGAGTCACCTATTACAGAATGGATTGAGGTTTCGTTCAAGTCACGGGATGTTTCAGATGCAGTGTCAATCTCGACATATAGCTCATCTTCTGGTGAGAAGTCAGCAGTCTGATGAGAAAGCGAGACCGGCGAGGTTGGCATTGACTCCACTGGAGCCGTTTGCTCAGGTACGAATGCCCGTGACAACAACAGACCTGCTTGAGTGAAACCGGATTCAAGTTCTTGTACCACAGGGTCATTAAGTGGAATGTCTTTCTCCATGATGTCTTCCAATTCGACAGTCTTCTCACCTTCACACGGACATTCATCCCCCTGAAGTGGACCATCAGTCACTATTGACTTGGGCTCTGAATCTGATCCTGCTAAAGTTCTTTCTTGGACAGATGGGTTGCTTGATGCTAATGGACCAGATGACTGTGGCCTGGACTGGACCTCAGATGTGTCATCATGGCTGCCATCACATGGCTGAACAGGTGACTCCAAAAACAAGGGTGGTGAGAGTTCGGCTGAGGTGTCAGGGTGGGAAACCGAACAAGGGGTTGAGGAAGACAAACCGTCGATGAACGGCAAAGGTATCAAAGCCTCAAGTGAAGCCTCAAAATTATAGGATGAAGTCCTACTTGAGCTTTCCTCAGCAAGGTCCAGCAAACTTAAGAGGTCTGTGACATTCTCAGGTGTAGATTGTGTGAAGGTCAAATCTTTTGGACTCTCCTCAACTACACTAGTCCTCAGAGCAGGCAAGTTTTGAGAAAGCGTGTGGTCCAGCACGGGATCCAAAGGAAGCTCGCCTATGAGGCCATCTAAAGGGCAATCGGTGTGGTTTGTTCTGACGGGTTGCAAAATGTCCACAGCCTGCAAAGATGTGCAAGCGTGTGTAGGACTGGGTGTATTGGAATTAAAAGCGATGAGATCTGCTGTGGCGACATCGTGGTGTGGCGTTTCACAGCAGTCCCCTTCAGCTTCAGGATTCTGTAAGAGACACTGCTGTTTATCCCATGCCGGACCGGCACAGTCCGAACCACGCTCCCACGGATACGCCTGATCTAATCCGGAATATCGAGATGCCCGGAATAATTCATCTAGATTCAAAGAGCTGTCCTGAAATATCTCATCAAAGCTTAGAGAGACAATACCAGGCTCTCGTCTCGGACACCCGCCCGGATTTTCACGGCCGCCGTCGCCGTTATCCAGGAGAAGAAATCCAACAGAATTCTGGTCGGATTCCCAGTCGGAACGACCTCTCGTACTGGAGAGAACCTGCTCCATTTAGGAGAGCCGTTCCTCTCCTGTAACCTCTGCTGAAACCCTCCAGGAGGTTATGTCCTTTTGTTAAAACTCTAAGCAATAAAGTTTGGAATTCCGAGTTAATCCGCGTCCATGTTTAGCCGAAGAGCCAACGGCGGTAGCGCTGCTGAGATCCATGTACTCCAGGATGGTATAATAATTAACGGCGTAGGAAGTCGGAACGCCTTCAAGATAGCGAGTTTGTTCGTTTCACTACCGTTACGTTTTCATTTCTTCGGTAACGTTTTGTGTTTAGAGTGTTAACCTACGCTTAATTTTTTTAATAGTTTAATTCTAGCTTTATTAAATATTAAGCGCCCTGATCCGGGATGCGGTCAGAAAATTAGGAATAGGAAAGAACAGGATTATACACAGACCTACCTGTTTTGGAATAAACACAAACGGTCGATCTTGTGTTATAGGAATGTGACGGAGAATGAAAATGAAAGAAGAAGTGTATTTTAGGAATATGGTTAGTGTTTACCTGAATGACTGACTACAAAATGTATTTGATATATATATGATTGATACATATATATGATTGTGTGAGAATGCCAGTGGTCTACTGAATTACATAACAGTTTAATCATGAACTAGCACAAGTTCCTGCAAATCCTACAGCTGCTTGTTCTCACAGCACCTAGGAGAAAAACAAACATGAGACAAAACTGCTGTTAAGGCTTGAATGTCATTTTAAGACCTTAAACAACATGAATTTTCATTCTGCCTCATAGTGCTGAAGCACCATTACCATTACTCTCCAGAATAGCTTCTCCGAGTTGACCTAAAATCATTTCTCTTTCGATTTCTGCTTCATCCTTACTCATATTACGGGTTAACACGAAACCTTTAGGGGTTTACACGTTTATCTGCAGCTTTGTGTAAACCGTAAACCTGTAAATCAGCGAGATTTAAGGTGCTAACGCTGTAGCCGGTTAGCTCGGAGTGGGCTAGCTAACAGCATCCCATCCTTTCCTCTCTGACAGACTGGAAACAAGAACGTAAAGAATTTAAAATGATGGAAATATAATTCGTCTGTGGGGTTTTTTGTGTGTTAATAATAAGAAGTCGGCGGATGTTTTCTTTTCCTGGTGTGAGAAAAAGACGAGCTCGCGGATTAATCCACCTGTGCTGGTTGTTAGCTCCGTTTAGCTTGTTTAAATGTCGAACACAAATTCCGTTATTCCTTCATTCGGATATTAAAAAGCCTTTTTGTCGGAAATTCCACCACGTTTCCAGAGAAATCCTTTTAAAAATCTAGGTTCGTCCATATCCGACTGGGAAATCTTATTTTTTCTTCTTTTTTTTTTTTAAATAGTCCTGTCCTGTTTTCCTTCAAGGATTGATAGCAACTCGCATCAGCAGCAATAACACACATATACACACGCGCACACACACACACACTGAGGCGTACACGAACACGACTCTCACGCATGCGCAGTAGCAGCCTCCGCAGTCCGCCGGTACCAACCGCATGGCGCCGAGCATCATTTTCTAATCAACACTGCTGCTTTTTTTTTTTTTTTTTTTTTTTTAAGTATTATCGCCTGAAAATGCCCGAAATATTGGATGAACGAAAGGATGATCATTTAGTCCGGATAATGAACCAGACCACGGGCTGAATCCCAAATCTCTACCTAGTGCACTACATGAGCGCCCTTCCTCAGGTGTGCTTTAGTGGTTTCTGCATCTTCCATAGTGTTCCACATGTCTTGCATTTTTAAAGGGGTAGATTAGTTGAAAAAGGGAAGTCCACACACATTTAGGTTGCACTGCTGGATGAAAAAAAAAGGTGAAAGGGATACAATTCAGTCGTGGGGGTAGTACCCTCAGGTGGTACCCTCAAACAGTACCCTCAAGCCTGGTACTCTCAAGACTGGGAATCTCAAGCCTGGTACTCTCAAGCAGTACCTTCAAGCCTGGTACCCTTAAGCAGTACCCTCAAGCAGTGCCTTCAAGCCTGGTACCCTTAAGCAGTACCCTCAAGCCTGGGACTCTAAAGCCTGGTACCCTCAAGCAGTACCTTCAAGCATGGTACCTTTAAATAGTACCCTCAAGCCTGGTATCCTCAAGCCTGTTACCCTTTAAACAGTACCCTCAAGCCTGGTATCCTCAAGCCTGGTACCCTTAAGCAGTACCCTCATGCCTGGTACCCTCAAGCCTGGTACCCTTAAGCAGTACCCTCATGCCTGGTACCCTCAAGCCTGGTACCCTTAAGCAGTAGCCTCAAGCCTGGTATCCTCAAGCAGTACCCTCATGCCTGGTATCCTCAAGCCTGGTACCCTTAAGCAGTACCCTCAAGCCTGGTATCCTCAAGCCTGGTACCCTTAAGCAGTACCCTCATGCCTGGTATCCTCAAGCCTGGTACCCTCAAGCAGTACCCTCATGCCTGGTATCCTCAAGTCTGGTACCCTCAAGGAGACCCCACTTCATATTTTTTTTCACACGTCTTTTATCTCACAAGGTGCATTTATCTATGTTTACTCTTAACATTCACTAACTATAGTCCAAAATGATGAAGGTACCCCACGGTGCATGGTTGTACCATGAGTACCGCTGCCACCTCACAGCTCCAGGGTGTACACGTTGATCCTGAGCTTGGGTTTCTTTCTGCAAAGGGTTTCGTCTAGGTTTCTTCAGTATCTTCCCGGTGGTCTGTCTACTCCAGAACTGCCCCAGTGCCCGGCAATGGATGCCCTGACCAGGATAACACACCTACTTAAAACGAACCTTCCTTCCACTATTTTAATATTTTGATCTACAGAGATAATATTCCGTCCCCCTTAACTGTTTACACAATCATGTTTTTCCAATCATGTAGAACCACTCGACCAGAGTAGGTGCCACGGCAACAAAGTGAGCTTTGATCTTCTGCCCAGAAACATTGTGTTGAAACATTTTGGCAGATGAAAAACAAACAAAGCTGGATATTCTGTTGAGAAAATATCCAGAACGGTTTCAGAAACCAGATTAGACATGGAAGGAATGTTAAAAATAACCTTTTGTTGTTTTTTTTGCCTTTACTAATTTAACTCAATTGTAAACAGACACCTTGCGCCCTCTAGTGGCCACACAAAGACAGTACAGGCAAAACAAGACACCATGAAACAGCAAAACTTACAGAATGCTGATTTAATTACGAAAACCAGTAATGTAGAGCTACAATACATGAATTATATTTACATTAATGTTCTCTAGACATTTTACAATCTTCAGTTTTCTAATTTTGTCACAGTAGTGAGAAACACGTCCTACCATTAACTGAACTCTAACAATAATTGACGGGTGCAAATTAAAAAAATAATAATTAAAAGAACTCTGGCTTTAAAGTGTCCATCAAATGATTCTGTATTCATTGGTCCTGTGATTGTCTTTTATCTTGCACTTTATTGGGAACCCTAATTTATATCTCCATCATTAACAATAATTATTTTGCATCCAGAATACATCCAGAAGGCACATTAGGTACAGGATTGTGTCACAGACCAGCGTTATACCTACCATGAGGTACGCACTGATGAACACAGCAAGCTATTTAATGTACTTTAATGATCAGAATCTATGATGACTGGTTTTTCTCCATTCCTCCCAGATCAGGTTTATTTGTCTTTCCTTTTCTCCTGTGACCAAAAATCTAAAAATGTAGAAAAAAATTAGAGCAATTAAAGAGAAGAAAAAAATTAAACAAAACGACTGTCAGCACTGTGAAGGAAGCACGGCCTGTGTGTCCATCAGTCCCAGTAAAGGAGGCGTGGCTTCTATGCCTGTCATTCTCCATAGAGGAGGCGTGGCTTTTATGCCCGTCATTCTCCATAGAGGAGGCGTGGCCTGTGTGTCTATCAGTCCCAGTAAAGGAGGCGTGGCTTCTATGCCTGTCATTCTCCATAGAGGAGGCGTGGCCTGTGTGTCTATCAGTCCCAGTAAAGAAAGAGGTTTGGCTTCTCTGACTGTCAGTTGCAACAGAAAAAGGGGTGTGGCTTCTGTGCCTGTTAGTTTCAGTAAAGAAGGCATGGCCACTGTGGGTGTCAGTCTCAATAAAAAAGGAGGTGTGGCCTCAGTGTCTGTCTCAGTAAAGGAGGCATGGTCTCAGTATCTGTCAGTCCCTATACTCTTATTGTCAGCATTAAAGAATTCATACTTTGCTAAATTTTGCCCAAAGTAGCAGAGCAGGTTCTATAAGACATAAGACAGCTTTTGAAATTAACAACAATTAACAATTTGTGTGCATTTTTTTCAGATCCGAACAATGAAAATCAGTACATCATTCTGAAACGTGTGTGTGTGTGTGTGTGTGTGTGTGCGGTTAGTAAAGTTTGTGTGTACTATTAGCAGTGAAGAGCAAAGAGAAGAGCAGCACCACACCAAGCATGTAATCAGTCAATCAAGTGAATTAGTCTAATTCATTAAGCAGTACAGAGACACACCAATAAGGATGTAGCCATTTGAACACTTTTTTAATTTTCCCACTTGTGTATTACCCATAAAAATCATCAGGAAAAGTCACATTCTACAGCAAAGCGCTTGACACTGGAGACTCCTTCCTTACTGTTAAAAAAAACTCCTTTCACTATTCAACTAGTCAAACCTTTACTGAAAGGTTATTCTGCCATGATCCATATGTTTGATTATAGCCGATTATTCCCTTCCCCAAACACACCCACACACACACCCACACACACACCCACACACCTGAGTGCAGTGCTGCCTCTCAGAGCTTAGCAGAGCGAGATGAGTGTATACCCAGAAGGCGCTCCAAATCATTGGCCGACGTAAGCCACGCCCCTCCGTCCGCCACCACTGTGGCGCCCGTGACGTACGACGCTGCCCGGCTCGCCAGGAAAAGGACAGTGTGTGCCATTTCTGTTTTATTTCCCGCCCTCTGTAGTGGAATAGTCCGGAAAACCCCTGCGCTCTCCGAGTGGGATCCACCTGAACCAGAGAGAGAGAGAGAGAGAGAGAGAGAGAGAGAGAGAGAGAGAGAGAGAGACGGACAGACATACAGACAGTGAGAGAGTGAGAGAGACAGAGAGAGCGAGAGACAGAGAGACAGAGAGATTGAATTGAGAGACAGATACAGAGAGAGAGAGAGACAGAGAGATTGAATTGAGAGAGGGAGACAGAGAGACAGACAGAGAGAGATTGAATTGAGAGAAAGAGAGAAAGAGAGAGAGAGAGAGAGAGAGAGAGAGAGACATACACACAGTGAGAGAGTGAGAGAGAGAGAGAGACATACAGACAGTGAGAGACAGAGACAAAGAGAGACAGAGAGAGAGAGACAGACAGAGACAAAGAGAGACAGAGACAGAGAGATTGAATTGAGAGACAGATACAGAGAGAAAGACAGAGAGACAGACAGAGAGAGATTGAATTGAGAGACAGAGAGAGAGAGAGAGATTGAATTGAGAGAGAGAGACAGAGAGACAGACAGAGAGAAAGACAGAGACAGACAGAGAGAAAGACAGAGAGATTGAATTGAGAGACAGATACAGAGAGAGACAGAGAGACAGACAGAGAGAGATTTGAATTGAGAGAAAGAGAGAGAGAGAGAGAGATTGAGAGAGAGAGAGACAGAGAGAAAGACAGAGAGACAGACAGAGAGAGATTTGAATTAAGAGAGAGTGTGGATGTCCTCTGTAACCCAGGAAGTCATGATCCCCGATATTCCCGTTATGTCGGTATTCGATTCTCACATACACGTACCGAGTCTGCGGTAACCCTCAGTGCCAGAGATCGGACCCGGTGCCACCGTGTTCACCCGCACGCCACTGGGTCCCCATTCCACCGCCAAGTGTCTCGTCATGGCATCTGAAAATCGGAAAGCACGTATCGCTTATAATATATTCATTGAAGAGAAAAACGAAAAGCTCTAGACAGGCCACGCCCACAAATAACACCAGGAGCGGTCACTGCTTACGAGTGTGAAGGCAGAGTAAGACGTACTCACCGTTGGCGGCCTTCGCCGACCCAGCATGCACCTGGAGAGCTTGGCCTTTGTATCCCAGCGTGGCCGAGATGTTTACGATGGAGCCACCGTGATCCTAACACACAGGAAACACACACACACACACACACACACACACACAAGAACATTCCAGGACCTTTCGTCCAGCAGCTAATACTTATTATTTAAATATGAGACTAATCATTACATAGAATAATATAATTATATCTATATAGATTGTTTGACGCTTGTTTGTTATTTACCTTGAACCATTTTTCATAAATGACTTTGCTGGTGTTAAAGGTTCCCATGGTGTCGATCTCCAGAACGGTTCTGAAGGCGTTGAAGGACAGAGCAGACGCAGGACACAGGAAGTTCCCCGCAGCGTCTGCACAGACACATTATTAGAAATAACGACATAAAATAATATATATTTTCCACACTAATGCTAATTCTAATGTCAGTAAATATTAGAACTTCAACGTACTGTTGATGAGAATATCGATACGTCCGAATTCCTTCAGCGCCTCGTCCACTGCGGTAGAGACGGTGTCCGGCTGACGCACGTCCATCTGCAGGGGCAGGCAGTGTCGTCCCGTTGCGCCGGTCAGCTTCTTGGCCGCCTAGGAAAAGAAACATTCACAAACAACGAGCTCAAATTGAGTTTACCGTCTGTAACACTGGAGCTTCTGGAACGGACCGGATACCTCAGTGAGCTTCTCCAGGTTCCTGCTGGCGATGACCGCGTCACAGCCGTGCCTGAAAGACACTGCCGAGGTTCAAGTACAATCTGAGCCATCCTTAATGTGGTTCTGTTCGCCTGACAGAGTAATAAACGAAAGCCGGCGTACCTCATTAGAATCTCGGCGATACGGAAGCCGATGCCGGAGCCGCCGCCTGTCACGAAGGCCACCTGGTCCCTGCGAAACGAGGCGAATTTGATTATTAACATGGAGATCAAATCTACAGGCAGTTTTTCAAGCCAGGAACAAGGGATAAGGAGTAAAGAGTAAAGAGTAATGAATGAGGAAGTTGGGAATAAGATGTAAGGAGTAAGGGATGAGCAATAAGGAATAAGAAATAATAAGACACAAGGGAATAAGGAATGAGTAGTGAATATAATAATAAAGAAACTAAAGAGAATAAAGGGTAAATAAGGCAGGATTAATAAGGAATAAGGGATATGGGAATAAGGGAATGAGGGAATAAAACAGGATAAATAAGGAATTTACATTTTACATTTATGGCATTTGGCAGACGCTCTTATCCAGAGCGACTTACACAAGTGAGCAATTGAGGGTTAAGGGCCTTGAACTCATGACCGTCTGGTCACTAGTCCAACGTCTTAACCACCGAGCTGTACTTATAAGGAATAAGGGAATGAGGGAATAAGGCAGGATAAATCAGGCAGGATAAATCAGGAATAAGGAATAGGGAATAAGGCAGGATACATCAAGAATAGGGAATAAAGGAATAAGGCAGGATACATCAGGAATAGGGAATAAGGGAAAAAGGCAGGATAAATCAGGAATAGGGAAT
>JAOVVG010000047.1:1662057-1672710 GCA_028566375.1 Leptodoras nelsoni | reverse complement strand
CATCATTTGTCTATAAAATTGTTATAAGTACACCTCTTTATAACAATGTATGCCTTCATTTTTAAAAAGTAGTAGATATGCAATTACACTATATTCTATACCATTTTACTTTCAAAATGAGAATAAGAAAATTCAAAATGGGGTCACATGCGCACCGCACTGCGCCCCCCTAGGGGGGCCTGCCGAGAAGGACTGGATTACAGGATGACGAACACAAACTGTGCACCAACAGACACGCTACTGTCTCTGACTTTACATCTACAGTGTGAAGCGATATGGTGAATGTGTCTCATAGAGTGCACAGGAAGTGAACACAGGAAGTGTTTAAAAACTCCAGCAGCACTGCTGTATCTGATCCAGTCACACCAGTACAACACACACTAACACACTAACACAACATCACCACATCAGTGTGACTGCAGGGCTGAGAATGATCCACCACCCAAATAGTACAGCACATCCTGTGGGGGTCCTGACCATTAGAGAACAGAGTAAAGGGTGTGGACTAACAAAGTGTGTAGAGAATCAGATGGACTACTAATTGTAGAACTACAAAGTGTGTCTATACGTTAAGTGCGTAACCGAAAAAAATGTACAATGAGTGTAGAGAAAAGGAGGTGGTCATAATGTTATGCCTGATCTGTGTATGTTTTGTAGTAAGCATCTTCCAAACAGAATTAAAATCAATTTTTGTCTGATTTATTTTACCAAACATTGTTAATGTACATGTTTTAAGGACGTGGCATAATCAGTATCAGGTTAGCATGAAAAATTTGCTTTCTAACAATGACTATAAGTATACTAATTATACTACAGCAAGGGTTAGGGTTAGCCAATGCTAAGAACGTTTTATTTCTTAAAGAGTCGTACGTTTTCACGTTTTTTCACCCTCTTGAAGTTAAAAAGACGCAGCTGGTCATGATAGCAAGCCGCTGCAAAAGACGGTGATTAGAGTTTATGTGAAACATGGTGGTGGGTGCATTTGTATGTGTTAGTCAATAACCCTTGTAAGTGTCTTGGTGTTTATGTTTTGTTTGCCATTGCTAATTTGTGTTTGAGACTGTGTGTGTGTGAAGTCTTGGGTCTTTATATACAGTATATATAGCTTTTTTCACACTATGTTAAAACTCCTGTAGTGCAGAGAGAGAGAGAGAGAGACAGGGGAAAAATAGATCTAGCGAGAAAGAGACTGTTATTGCTAATTTTACTACGCACTGATGTAGCACAGTATGACATCACGGACTGAATTCTGTCTAGACGTAATTTGCGTAATGAAGTGTGTGTTTTCCTGAACGTGGTTGCCATGTTATTAGGTTTTCACTTTGCTAAAAAACTGGCAATTCAATGAAAATTCAGTGACACTGTTATGTATGTAGAATTTATACCTGCTGACTTTCACAGCCAGTGTGTGTACATATGCATAAGTGAGTGTGTTTGTGTGTGTGTGTGTGTCTTTGCATGTGTTCTAATCATCTATCTAAAGAGGGACCTGATGTTTTTTCCCTTTTCCTAATGCTTTCCTCCTTACATACACACTCCACATTCCACTTAACCCACACCAGAAAAGAGAGAGATTGTGAAAAACAGAGAAGGGGGAAAAAGAATGAAATGTGGGTGACGCAAAGAGGCTGCTTGCACTTTCGCTTAAATGTCTGGTCATTTACGCCGAACCTGGGTACGCTCATAAGCCGGACGTCATATGTTCATAAGTACAAAAGTGTGCAGAACGGTGTACCGTAAGATTCAGTGGGATTCAGTAGTTCATATTCAGGTTTTGTCATGCTTATGATCACCTAGCAAAGGTTTTATGACCACACAGTCAAGGGAAGTGTAATTTTAAGAGCTGCTGGAGGTGACCGAGGTATCCGCAAGTACCAAAGTTGGTCGGAATTGACTTTATTAGACAGCGTTCTGGTTGTAAAGTGTGTCTCAAACACTGGTCTAGGAGATCAAATAACAAAAAACTGGTATACTGGTATACCAGCACAGCTATTTGACGTGTTCAGTGTGCTGTCCCTGGTGCTGAACGATTGAATTCTGCACCTTCAGCTCTGTGTTCAGCACCAGAGACAGCGTCAAATATCTGTGCAACACAGGTAACGTTCCCAGTTGTTGTTGCAAATGTCTGTGTTGATAACTTTTGAACCACAAGAAATATTGCAACTCTGGTTGTGACACTCGGTTTCTGAGACAATTATGGTCTTCTTTGATATGCTACATTATTTGCCCTTGGCCTTGATCCAATATGGAGGCTTTCAAGATGGTGGCCATAGCCTAAAAGATACGCCCCCTTACCCATAACTTTTTGGGGTATTCAGTTTTGTCATTTCGTTTCTGAAATAAAAGGGTGTCCTGAGACTTTTGACTTACTATGTACAATCGTGATAAACAGAAAATCATCCCAGAACGAACAACAGGTTCCACTCCCGTCGCCTAAGAACACAAATTTGAGGCTACAGTGAGGCTTCACTGAGGCTTCTGAGGCTTTGTAGTATAACATGGAAATACCTCGACCACTGACCACATTCTCAGTTAGAATCCTTTCTGAAAGAGTGGCCTTTACCATGACCATGAGCTATTAGTGTTGAGTAATGTATTATTACACCAGGTCTCATTGATGGCATAAAGAGAATGACAAAATATGGCAAACTATCACACATACATAAGCAGGGTTAGATAAATCTGATGCACTCTGGATGTATGCCAGGAAACCTGAATGTCTGGGGGTTCGGTTCCAATGGATCATTGGAAATGCCAGTCATGTCACTTGCTGATGCTAAAACAGAACCTTTTTTAGATCAATCAAGTAAAGAAAAAAGTAAACAATACTGCAGTTCAAGTGCTAGAGCAGGGGTGTCCAATCTTATCCACAATGGGCCGCTGCAGGGGCAGGTTTTCCTTCCAGTCAAGTATACCTCATTCCACCTGTTTCTAATCAGGATCTAATCAATGGAGCTTGACTTCACACTAGCTGTCAGTAGTGTGTGAATTCTGCTTGGTTGGAAAGAAAACCTGCACCCACCCATTGGGCACCATTGTACTACAGAGTAAGAACCATGAAAAGGGTTACCTGTCTAATCAATCTGCAGCTCAGGAAGAATTTATCTGCGTAAAACATACTAGAGATATCAGGGCTCTTCCTGAGCCGAGTCCAGAATTGATCCGGGATATGGGCCAAGTGTGAAAGCACAGAGGTTGCATTGGTGTTTGGTGCTTTGGATATAAAAGTAAAAACGGTTGCGTCAGCTGGCCATAAGGGAAGTACTTGCAACTGGGAGCCACAGTTACTTAACAGAAATGTCTAGATATTAAAAATATATTAAAACTGGCTGATGTACTTCTAATTGAACTAAATATGACTTTGAGACACACTTAATATTACTTAATAAACACTTGCGGGCTGCTGACGTCACAACAAAATGGCCACTGTGGTGTCCTTGGCAGCCTCCAGCAGCACAGAGCGTGGTGCAAGGGCTCAGGTGTGTAGTACTGATTAGACCTCCGTGCCACTCTGTCTCTAGTTGATTGAAACACAATAAGAATATAAAGCATATAAATATAAATAAATATAGCGCCCCCTATGGAGGACATTATATTTAACAAGGAGGTGTTTCCTTCAACTGACAGAGTTGCTATGAAGAATTGTTTTGTGGTGGATTTTATGGGACGGAAATGTATTTGACGTAATTCATAACTCGCCTTTTCTTGTTTTGTCCTGTCTTGTCCTGTGTGTGTGTGTGTGTGTGTGTTTGTGTACATGTGTGTATGTGTGTCTGTGTCTCTTCTTGATGTTTTCCCTTTATTTCAACATTCATTTGAGTTCCTCTCATTTCATATCTGCTTTATTCATTTTGATTATGTTTTCTCACCCATTTCTTGCTAACTCCATTTGAACTCACTTTATCCGACTTTGTGATTCTGTCCATCCATGACCAAATTAAAAAAAAACTTTATTTAATTACTAACTGACTAATCCAACCTTGTAAAAACTAAAAACTTTGATCGGTCAAACGGCAGCTACGGGCTATGAGAAATCTCGCAGCTTGAACAACATATCGGGAATGGCAGGGTCGTCGCTGCGTTTGACCCCGATCACCAGTGCGCCCTATGATCCCTACGAGGCCCCGGGACCCCTGCGCCGCTGCCGCTCACCCATCCCTTCCATATTGTAGAGCGAAAAAAAAGCAACAAGGAAAATTGCTAGGAACTCAGGACAGGGGAACAGGAAGAGAAGATGGAGGCCTGGTCTCCATCAGTGGAACTCAATGGAAGCAATAACCACCAGTAACCGTCCTGAATGTAGCTCTTCCTCCGTCCTTGTTCACTCAACTTCAGGTGCATGTGTTTAAGTAGTGCTGACAGAAGGCGCACTACGTTGCATTCGGTGAGATCGTTACGAAGAACATTAGCTAGTAGGAAAAGAAAATACAGTAAGTCATAAAACCTTAGCATAGGTTCACACTAGCAAGTAAAAAGTCACTTGTGTTACTAGTCTCTAGTGGGTGTTAGCAAAAAAGGTAGCTGCTGTACAGAATTACAATGAATTACCTATTGCACAAACCACGTTACCTGCTAGGCTTCGTACTAGCTTCGTTTGTCAGGATAGGATCACAAGCTAGCTGTTCTAGCTACATCCACTCACCATCATCAACGATCCTTAGCATCAGACAATAAATAGGAAAGCTAAAGCTGTCCGTGGAAGACCGAAGAGACCGGGATTCATCTGCGGAATTGTTCGTAGCTAATTACCGGAAGAAATCAGAGAAACTTTCCGTTGAAATGCTTATTTATTTTGGCTTTGTCGCTCATTAGTGTGGACCTAGGCTTAGAGAACTTGGAACTTGGAACTTGTTCTAGTTCCATCGTCAGTCAAATGTCTTCATTCTCCTCAGCAGAGCGAGAAATAAAACAGATGAACGGAGCTACTTTAATACCTGACATAATTCCTGACATTTCGCATAACCTCATCCTACGTGGAACTGGATAATAATCACTAAACATTATAATGTGATGAACGCATACATGAGTATACACTAGTGTATAGTATGATCCTTATGCAAACAGGTTTGGTGAGGGGAAAAATTAAAAAAATTATAAAAAAAAAACAACTATGTTTATCTTGGTAAGTACTTCAGCTAATAATATCCAGTCTTTATTTTTTTTTGCTAACTAGCCACATGTTTTTACATAAATATAGGAAACATTTCTAATAGGATGCCGATATAGGTTAATTCATATTATTTTGTTCATGCTTTGTTGAGGTTTTTCTTTTTACTTTTATTTTTAGCACATATTTTACACTTTATTGTAGCTGTCCGTTCATTCTGTTCATTCATTCTTTTTTTCTGCATTTGTACTATCTAAAAAACAATTCCCTCAAATAATCAGATAATGGGCATTCATTCACAGTATGTGTTTTAACTTTTTTTTTAAAATCTTTTTTACTGTTTCTTTTTTTTGTGTTCTGTCCATCCAATTCCAGTAAAGTTGAAAAAGTAAGGACTGAATTTGGAAAGATTCAATTTCAGATTCGTTTATAGTGTATATACTTATATATGCAATATATATGTGCAATATACCACTCATGATGCTGGAAACGTAGTTCACGTGCACACGTTTGTAAATACATGTGCAAAAAAAACTTTTGAATTCCGAAATCAGTGTATTACTAAGTAAAGTAAAAAAGAAAATAAGCCGATTTGATTATTATAAGACAACTCTAGTGCTTTCCTGATTTGTTGGTCTTGTCCTTGTTAATGTCCTGTTGTTGTTTTTTAATCTCTTTTCAATGTATTTCGAAAAATGGTTGTTTTTTATTGTTAAAAAACGTTCCTTTTTTCACTGTTTCATTTGTATATGATATATACGCGAGTGTTAACTATCTGTGTTATCTTTTTGTTAGATAGAAAATGTTCAGGTCTGTCGGACCAAGTGCTTCCAGAATTTAAAAGAATTCCAAAAAAAAAATGGAAAATCAAAAAAAAAATAATAATAATAATGACAGAGCAACAAAGCCATTTCTGAGAAAATGCTTCCTTGGAATCAGAAAAAAAAGTCAAATAAATATATTGCAATAATTGCAAATTCTAGTATTTACGTAGTTAGCTATGTGTGTTAGCGGTAGATGTCGCTTAGTTTAGCCGAGTGCATAAAGGAGCCATTTTGTTTTAAACATGGCACCTGTCATAGCAAAGCTGGGCCAAGATTTCTAGAAACTAGAAGATCTGTACGTGTAATTTTCATAGGAGTAAATCAGGGCATATACCAAATGCTAGCATTTAATAAAGGAGTCCTTGTTAGAACTGACAGAGAAAATGTTTGAAAAGAAAACACAACAGGAAAAAAATTGGTAGACATTTTGAACTTTTAGGTCTCTCTTGTTGGGAAACAGTATGTGATAATGTTTTGTTTAAAACCTTCAGGGGTTGCCCTGAATGATAGACTGAATTAAGAAGCCTTTAAGGTTTTACACTTAACTAATACTAGATTTATCAGTATTGCTGCCATTGTACATTTGTATTTAAATTCTTCAGACTAGCATTTAAAGCCTGTTTAAGCATATGCAAATAGGAATGACATTCTTTAAGGATTCTAAATGGATTTTCCTGAAGGAAATAACAAATTTACAATTGATTACTTACTTATTACTTATAGATTATAATAATACTATGTTCTAGTAAGAACACTATGACGAATTCTAGCGTTTGGGACGGTGTTACTGTGATAGATTCAGTCATCGCCTTTGTGTGTCTTATGGGCGATCTTAAGATGCTCTTAGTGCAATAGTGATTCTTTCAGAGCCACTCATGCTCCATTAAAAAGGTCTCAGAGTAATGTGGCCCATCAGAGCCATTTTCATTCACTAACAAAATCTCAGTGTCCATTACTTATTAAACAATAAAGTGAGTAGCCAGGGAAGAGATTTATACCACCATTTCTCCATTTGCCATCCAGTCAATGTCCACTTGTATATCTGTATTCTTGTCCTGTTGTTGTAGTATGTACTTACACAAATGTTGTTTTTGGAAAAATGTAGAGAATTTGAAATCTCAGCTCTTTGTGTGGTGCGTGTTCCATATTGTTGTAACCAATACAACGCGATCAGGACACTTTCAGACAAATCGGACATGTTTGTTTTGAAAATGCAAGCTCCCTCTATGAGGCTACTTTTAAGCTGCTGTGTGTTATTTAAAAAAAAAAAAAACAATAACAACAATAACAAACCACTAGCTAGATTTAACTAGCTTTACCTGCCAACTTTGCTGTACATACCTGTATCTACATAGTATATGTGAAAACCCATTAAAATGATCTATAATGTATCTATCTCACTGTATGTTTTTATTTATTCTCTTACATGTCCAAATTGTATGGTGTTTGTGTTGTATACTATTTTGTTTATGTGTTAGATGCGTGTTATATTGATGTACTCTTTTTTTGTGAGCTATATTAAATCAGTAGTGCACTCGGACACCATATGTGCACCCACTATTCGTTCAAATATACAAACATTGCTCTCAATTAACTGTTATCATTTTAATATGTATTCCCCAAGATTGACCACATTGACCTAGTTTACTTTCACAGACTTCAGAAAAGTTCTGCTTTTTATTTTCACGTGAATTAAAAAAAATCTTTATCAAGACAAACACTACAGATTAACTGGGACTACGGATGATCAAAATGTCAGCAGCTAATTGTTTTAATTGTTGAAGTTGTGATTTCGTTGGAGAGCCTCCCGATTCTCCTCAGGTTCTCATAGCTCATAGAGTTTTGGTTTGTGTTTACAAATCATAAAATGAATCCAGTGATACTTGTATGATTTAAACTACAGTTAATAGTGAATTATCTGTTAACAGAACTTTCACATGCTTAACTTTAACCACCATCGACAGGTAAAGCCACCCCAGCTTTCTACTGTTGTCCGTTTTAACTGATAAGTTTCATTTTATGAGTGGTTTTTAATTGTTTAACAACAATTATTAAGCATTAAATGTAACCAATGTATCTGGGGTGGATTATTCCATTCTTGCGGTTTAAAAAAAAAAAACTGTGCTAAATATCCAAAATTTGCACTACAACATAGCATGAAATTCTAGGAACAACAAGGACATCAATGAATTAATCATTTCATAAGTAGAAGTCCTGGGCTACTTTTTACAGGAGTGGAGTTTTACACCCCTTTAAAGATACATTACACACCAATGTGCATGTGTTTTATGTATAAAGTAGGTTGAATATGTTCTGCTCTGTTTTTATTTCAAATCCATTCTTTTCACCATCAATATGCATAACTTTTAAACCATTTATTTAAACCCAACCTCTCATGTTGGTATTTCAGGTCAAAATGATTTTCTAACCAACTTCTTGTCTTTGCTTTTGTCCACAGTGTTAAGTTTCTAGCATTCACCGATTCTTAAAAGAAGACAATTAGGTGTTGTTTTCTGAGTTAACGGACGTTGGCGCATCATCCAGATGTGCCACTTGAGGAATGTTGGTGTGGCGAGAGGAATTGCCCCGGAAAGACAAGGAAAACGTAAACGTCTGAGGCTGAATCTTTACACAGTAACCAAAGCAACCTCTTGGAATTCTGGACCCATTCCTCGATCAACTGAAAGACTTCTTAATACAGCGTGAACCCTGGGCATTTCAGTCTGATTCTGAGAGAAACGTGACACGTAACAACACTAACAACAACAAAAAAAAATTCCAAACAAAAACATTCCATAATGCTTTGTGTCTGCCGTGCAAGATCACAACACCGGAAGCTCCAGCGGCCGTGCTAATCTGCGGCACAGAGCTCTGAGTGTGCATTATTCTACGTTTGAGAATGATGGACCAAGCTAGATTAATCATGTAGCATCTCTGCTAACCCTTTGTAGCATTTGTTGGTGGAGAATCCTCTCCAGCAATTTTTAGAGACTTTGATATTCATTTACGTTTTGCACACACTGACTACTAATGACTTAGTCACGCACAAACCTTTATCATTTTAGCATTCCGGAAGAAGGTGTCGTCAACATATTGTCCTGTGTAGTCGTGTTTTTTTTTAATGTTAGATGTATATTTTACATACATGTATAGATCCCTGTTTCAGTTTTATAACTTGGACTCATTTTATGATATGGGTTGCTATTCTGACATGAGTCTTCCATTCTTTTCCATCGGTTCAGAAACAGCAACTTATAATCATTTAGTCCACCAAACCAAAGCCCTCCACTGAGACCAAATAAAGTCCCAGATTGGTTCCCTTAGTTAAAGTCTGTACCCAGAACCAACACGATTCTCCCTTTACATGCAGGTGTAGCAGGATGGCTAATGCCCTTAAACCTTAAGGCTTATTAGCGGCATGACATCATTCTCTGAGAAGACCCATTTGTAACGCCCTTCCTTGTTTAAAACTGATATATATATATTTTTTTCTTTTTTTAAAGATTTATTTTAGTAGTAGAGCTAAAGCTGCCATAGTGAATTCCATGTGCACATCGTGAACACTTTTGACTAACACACTGCCACATCATCGACGACTGCTCGGACCAATAACGTGTGCATGCTAACCTTTTATCTTTTTAGAGATGATTTAGGCATACGGAGGTCTTAAAGGTGGTATTCTGAAGCTCCTGTTCTCCCTTTCACTCCGTGTCCTCCATCAAGGAAATTTGTCTTCATGGAGATTGGTACTTCCGTTAAAAAAAAATTACAAGGGAGGACAAATGTATAAAGTAGAACAAATATATATATATATATTTTGATAAGTGAATGGGAGAAATAACAGAAGAGCAGTTGTGCACAAGAACCACCCAAGGAACCAACAAAACTGCATCTGGGAAATGAAAAAAATAAAGAAAGGAAAAAAAAGAAATGAAAGAACACTGCAACTGCTTCCCTGATTTACTCAGGGGGAAACGAAGGACTAAAGAAGCTAACAAAAAAATAAATACGTAAATAAATAAATAAACAAAGAGCTCCTGAAATGGAGGAAGCAAGAAGTCTGGACAGCGCAAGAGAGGAGATCCAAAAGAGAAAATGCAAGGACAAATCTTTAAAAAAAAAAAAAAAAAGGATTCAAAAAAGAAAAAGGTTAAGAATTTTTTTTTTCTAACTTTGTTTACCAGCATGAGTTCTTTGCATGAGTATTTTCTGCAAGCCCTTAGTTGAAGTGAAGGAGGGCTAGAAGTAAAAAAAAAAATATTATAATAAACAAAAAAATAATCGAATAAAAAATGATATGCAATGAATATATAAAAAAAAAGATTATATTAAAAAGAGCTATATTTTGTTTTGAAATAGTCAGAAAAAAATGTGAATAAATATCAAACTATATGTATGACTGCAAGGTAAACTTTTATTAGTTGAAGGAGAAAAAAAAGATTTAGAAATCACACCAAATTCTCCTTTGCTACGTATTGCCCCGCTTATTATTATTATTATTAACTTGTCAATTTTCCACGCCAACGTCACTTCTCTACGGACACACATTTTGCAGGCATGAGTGTGTGATCTGTTGTCTAGTAGTATTAGAGTACTGAGAGGCATTTTTTTTCCCCGTCTCTAGCTTCTTCTGTAGCCAAAGTGGTGCTGATTCTTCTCAAACCTCTTAATCCAGCCTTTTTATTTTCCCAGCATGCTTTAAAGCAAAAAAAAAAACTATTT
>JAOVVG010000047.1:1538405-1549247 GCA_028566375.1 Leptodoras nelsoni | reverse complement strand
TTTCTGTGTGGAGTCTGCATGTCCTCCCCGTGTCCGTGTGGGTTTACTCCGGGTACTCCGGTTTCCTCCCACAGTTTAAAGACATGCACATTAGGTTGATTGGTGTCTCTAAAGTGGCCTTAGTGTATGTGTGTGTGTGTGTGTGCCCTACAATGGATTGGCGCCCTGTCTGGGGTTGTTCCTGCCTTGCGCCCCATGCTGCCGGCTAGGCACCGGCTCCCCCGTGACCCTGAAAAGGAATAAGCGGTTAAGAAAATGAATGAATGAATAATATTACTAATAATAATAATCGGTACAGTGGTGCAATGGATAGCCGCCCGTGTCAGTGTGGGTTTCCTCGGGGAGCTCCGGTTTCCTCCCACCAACTAAAGATAAGCAGATTAGATAAATAAATGAATGAATAATAAGAATAATAACAAGAAGAATATCCATACAGTGCTATAGATGGCGTTCTTTTCCCCTTTTGCTGCCATTCATTCACTTAGAAACAAGTGTAGATGATCGACATGACGTTTTAGTTTGTGAACACAAACTTCTTATCGATGATTAAGTAAGGAAGAAAACACAATGAGGTTTAGATACAGCATCTGCCATAGAAGTCCCTGTCTACGTTTTTCCTACAGTAATCAGAGAATGCCTAATGAATGACAGGTGCTGTAATGTAAGTGATAAAAAGAACAAACCTGTTGCATGGATATTTCCTAATATTCTATAAATGAATAGAAAGTATATATCACTACTCTGCCACTGGTTATTATTGTCCTGTAACAGGATCACCCTCAAGGGTTAAATTCCTTTAACAGAAAATGATGTGTATATATAAAACATGTGACGCGCCAGCATTCTTTCATGACTCTCTCCTTTCTTCTTTTTGTTTTTCAGTATTCTCCTCAGTCAGCCTGTACCTTTTGGCTCAAAGGCCAGGAACCCTGATCCTCTATGATGATGTCATTCATGTGTTTCATGGCTCTCCAGGTACAAAATGCAGAAGATACTGAGTACCACTGCTGTGATGATGATGATGATGATGATGATCGGTCCATCAGGCTCGTCCATAGGGCTGTCTGTGGCAGAGCTCAACCGTACATAAAGTCCTCATTTACAGCTGCATAGATTTTAAATTCTTTGATTATATCATTGATATAATAATGACCTCTTTTGATTAACCAGTGATCTAATATATGCCATTTGTCAACAGTTTTATTGATTTGCTCACGTTTTTGGCCTGTAGAGTTACTCTATTATTAAATCTAATGATGATAATAGAGACTCATTGGGGCATGTTGTCCCATATTTGCCCTATGAACATTTTCAATGGAGGAGGATAAGGAGCAACAAATGGTACAGTTAACGTGGTTGCCAGGAGCTAACTTGGGATAAATCTTTAGCCTGATTTAAATCTAGTACATTTCTAGTTTGCACATAAAGGTAAAGTGCAAGTGCAGGCAGTGTGTCTATGAAATTCAGAACCATTTCTATGGTAAGATATTTTGAAAAAGATTAGGTGAGGGACTTTTTTTGTAACAGTGTGGAGAGTTTCTGTGCATCAGAAATGCGTAAGCACCACAGTGACCTGGTTTTCCCACACAAAGAAGAATTTTACTGTATGTTCCTCCTTTTTGCAGTGGCTGAACTTTTAAGGTTAAACCTTGTTAGGTCTTTGGGATGGGTTTTGTTGGGATGGAAATTTTGCTGAAGCTTGGTAAACATCGTTAGGTCTTTAACAAGCTGCCAGACTGTAAGATAGTAAGATAGAAGCCTGGATGTTGGTGACTCTCAGCTGTCTATTATGTGTTTTTTTTTTAATTGTCTAGATTGCCTATGGGGAAAAACGTCAAGTGAGATAACCTCTCGATTTAATTTTGTCTGAGTCTATGTCATTCTCTCTCTCTCTCCTTCTCTCTCTCTGTCTCTTTTTCACATGTGCACACACACATAACCATGCTGTCTTCAGCTACTTTTTCTTACAGTTACTATTTCCTGCTACTGTTGCCATAGCAACAACATCCTCGAAAATCTGATGCTTAACACAGTATTCCAGCATGGATCTGAATTATTAAGTACAGTATTTTGTATCTATTCTCAGTAATAATAATAATAATAATAATAGATTGTATCGATTGATGCGAAATCTATATTATAATATGGAATATTATGTCTGGAATATTTTTTAATATTTAAAACAATATTTTACATCCATGCTAGCATTATGAGAATATTACTGACATTGCAAATGGTTTATTTAAAGTAAATGAATATATAATTTGTGTACTTTCAAAGTGGCCATGTCGGTCAATATTGTTGTAAGCAAAGAAAAAAAAAGAGACTTGCTTTCTTTTCCTCTTTGCTTGATCTTCAGAAAATGCAGTGCTACACGTTATTTATCTGAAACACACTCGTTTTTGTTGTGAAGGGCACTTTAGCGGTGTTTAAAATGTCTTTTACCTTTTGACTCTAATATATCGGTGGGACACTAATAAAAAACAACCACAATTTGATCACATAGGAGGTCGGAGCCAACCATGGCTGCACATTCCAAGACGGAGCTTGCGGCTGAATTCCTCCTTCTCTGAAATGACTGCTGTTTTGACCACTGCCAGAGATATGAGTGAAATCAATGACTTCCCCTACCTCCTGGCCCTGGAGCTCAACACCACAGGTGATATACCAGATGGAGAGATTGATATAATCATTGTAGATTTTGAGAACGATATACATATTTTCTGATAAACTACTGTGTGTAAATAATGTACGTATGTTCACGTAGGAGGGGAGAACAGTTGGATGGACTTGACGGTAGTAGCTGCAGTCAGCGCCCAGCTGTTTGATCGGGAAGGCAGTGAGGTTCAAGTCGCAGAACCAGTTCAGTTCTCTGTTCCTTTGCCTTCTGACTCCCGTGTCCGGTCGCCCACCAGCATCCCTGTGTGGGTGTATAACATGAACACAGGTATATTATTATTATTATTATTGTATCTGAATAATATATTTTGTAATGTTATACTTTCTGATGGGTTCCCTGTCAGAAATGGTGAAATGTTAAAACCGGTGTTCCACCAGGTTTCATTTTGGGGCCTTTACTGTTTACCGTATGCTGATGACACTCTTGTTTCTGGTTCTGCCAAATCCTCAGCTGAGGCACTTTCAGACTTAAATATACATCTTGCAGGATAGATTATATTGTCTTACTGCCTTTATTTCTCCTGCAGTCACGCTGTAAGTTTATCTTGTACTATTTTTCTGGCATTTTCTACATTTTCTTCCCCGCTTGCTTGCCTGCTAATTTTCAATCTTCAGCCAGCTCTCTCTATGTTAGATGACAGGCACCAATTGGGGATGGTGAAGCCAGGCAACTTGCCTGAAAAGAATGCTGAGTCACAGAGCAGCATAACAATCTCTGGGGGAAAGTGATCGTAGCCAGATTTGTACCCAGAGATCTTAGCCAGTTTTGCTACGGAAGGCTGTGGTGTCACTCGAAAGCAAAGGTTTTTCTGCTGCACCAATTAGGCACCATCCTTGTTCTATGCTTTAATGTCTCATTTGGTAATTTGCTCTTTTACCATTAGCCAACTTGTAAAAAAAAACATTACTTTTGTTTTTATGCAGGCCTTTGGGTGAGAAATGGGACTGGCTACATTAGAAGAGATGGCTCTCACTTTACATGGGACTTTACAGCCTCACGACTGGGTTACTGGATAGCAGCGTTCCCCTCCTTGTCAGGTAAAATACACATGCATGTTATCTTTGTGCCTTGAATCAAAGGCAGAAGCCCATTAATTACTCACTAGCTCAAATAAAGGACACATTTGGGCCATATTAAAAGAAGATGGGTTAATTTCAAGGCTGTGTCAATAATTTACATGGGGAAAGTTCAGAGTTGGTATATACAGGTGCTCAAGTTGAGTTTCTAGGCTCCCTATTTAGATTATTAATCTTACCTGCATTAAGGCTAGAGGGTGACCAGGTTCTTCTTGAGTAGAAACACCAGAGACTGTGTTTTTATAAAAGGCCATTATGGTTCTGATTGCATTTTAGGACCTGGTTTGTCTCATCCAAGCCTGAGGGACATCACTGCCTACCATACCCTTATCTTGCTGTCCATACTAGGGTCTCTGGCTCTGCTTGTACTGGTACTACTCTGCGTTCTCCTCTACTACTGCAGGTTGGTGTGTGTGACATGTCAGTTTTTGTTGTTTCTTATTTTTTTGAGCGAAGGCTTGTCTGAACCCTTTCCTAAAGCAAGGTGTTTACAGTGGCTCCATCATGTATCAACTCACATACCACACATACTCACTTTCGTATTTTTTTTTTCTTGCTGTTAGACGGAGGTGTCTGAAACCTCGGAGACAACAAAAGCAGGGGCAAGTCTCGACTGCTCTGTGCAATGCCAGAAGAGACCAGGGCACCTCCACCTCTCGGCTCAACCTTATTTGCGGTGGTCATGCTGAAAACGGTGGGTCAGGCACCAACGGTGATCCGGAGGCCAGCAAATCTGACGTCTCCACGTCTCACGAATACAAGAGTGCACGTGAAGAGTTTGCCAAGCACGTACCAGCACACAAGCTCCGTCATTCATCCAAGAATAAACAGTCTAAAGGGGCCCAGAGAGGTGCTGAAAGCTTTCCTATGAAGGTGCATCGTGCCACAGAAACAAGCAGCGTTGACAATACAGCTCCCCATGAAGACTACAGTCGCAACTACAACCCAGATGTCAAGGATCACGAGTACCGTCGGAGACATGTCGTTAATGATAATCGTGGATACACGGCTGACCCACCTTCTCCACCTCTCTCGGACAAGCCGCCAGAATACTCACAGGTTTCCCAAGGTCAGGACCATCTTGCCCGTCCAACAACACTGAACACACAACCTGGTCAGATCATATTTTGCAGCTCTTTAGATCAAATGACAGAAAACATGTACCGCAGCATGGTTCCAACCTTGGTCATTCCAGCACATTACATGCGTCTGTCGTCTGAGTTTGGTGGTGAAGCTGGAAAGGATGGCCAGAGTCAGGCTGAGAGGGATGGCCAAGGAGGGGCAGGTAATGGTGGTAGCAGTGGAGTTCAGGGCCAAGGTCACCTGGTCCAAAGCCAGGGAGCAGGCCAGATGCAAGCCCAGCAAGGAGTAGGGTCCCCAGTCGGTTCGGAGGAGAATGTATGGGCATCTGGAGGTCCATCAGCACCAGTCCACATCCCAGTGCTCTTTAATGATTCCACCATGGCTCAGATGAATGGAGAACTCCAAGCACTAACAGAAAAGAAGCTTCGAGAGCTAGGAGTCAAGCAGCACCCTCGTGCCTGGTTCATATCACTTGATGGACGTGCCAATGCCCATGTCCGCCACTCCTACATCGATGTTGCCTCAGAATTTGCTCACAGTGGAGCTAACAGCAGTAATCACAGTGCTCAAAGCACCCTGAGTGCCCCTGCTGGCACCAGCAAGGATTGCATCCCAGACACAAACCTCCAAGATACCCATCAGGAGCGTAAGCAGGCATCCGGAAGGAAGAGCAAAGAGGAACGGCATGGAAATGGGCGGAAGGGGCATGGAGGAAGCAGCAGTATGGGGAAGCAGTATTCCAAACTGCCTTATCATGATCCTCTAGACCTTGCTGGTGGAGTTGGCCGTATGGGAGCAGGATCACCTTTGGAAAATCCACTGACTCCCCTTCTGGATGATGGACCAGAAGAACCACGAGGGTCCCCAATGCCACGAAGAGGTCGAAGCCGAGGAAACAGCTCACGTAGCAGCAACAGTGAGACCCAGCGGGATTCTGTCACCAGCCCAGAGGATGATAATGACCCGGATGACAAGGATGAGAACAAGAAAAGTCCATGGCAACGTATTGAGGAACGCCCACTCATGGTGTTTCATCCCAAGAAGTAAAGCAGTAACAGAAAGAGAAGGCCCACCTTTGATACTTTAGCACTATAAGCACCATCTGGAAGCAGGTGATTCCCTTGTTTAATGATGTGGATATAAGCAAGGAAATACCCAATTTGTTCAAACTGGTAATTGTAAGCAAATTTTGCCTATATTGGAACAATTTAATCTAGTTCCTCCAAGCTGAATGAAACAATGTCAGAATCATTTTGTAATTAATCAAATCCCATCCTTATATCATCAAAAACTATATCGATAGCTCTAATATGGATGTGAAAACTAGTAAAAAGATGAGCTTCTGGGAACAGAAGAGCGGATGAGGTGCCACTCTGACATAAGACATATTCAACGCCTTGATGATGCCTAAGTCCCTAATCATAATATGAAACGCCATTTTTACCATAGGTCCTAATAAAATATTCTTTAATGTACGTTATATATGTTTACAATCAAATATGGCACAAAAGAAATCACTAAACTATGTACAAGACTGTTTCAATTGCTTCTCAGTCAGAATGGCTTGGTGGTTGTAGTGGATTATCAGAATAGCGTCATAATGGAGACGGCATGTTCATGAACTGACTCGTTTTTGAAAAAAAAAAGATCAGGCATTGTGCTGAAGAGTGAAAAAATATCTTTTACGCTACTGGACGTTTTCATATTCGGTGTTGTAACACAGCATTCCTGTGTACATCCTGTTTCATATTCCCAATGATACCAAATTCCCAGATCTAACAGGAAGCATTATGTGTTACTTTAGTCATGTATTATTAATTTTTTGTTTTTTTAGATCAACCAACATCATCAATATGAACATTGATGATAGAACTAAACCAGAAGTACTGGTTTATAGATCCAAGCATTCCAGATCAGACATCAGACATTCCCAGTTAATGACCAATGCTTGTGTATTTCACATGATTTGTATCAATTTATATTTTATTACTTTATTAAGTAATTTTATTAGATGTTTTTAATGTAAATGTTTCCTTTTTTTTCTTTTTTTTTGTTTTACGTATTTAACCTAGGGGAAAGATTTGGACAGGAAAAGCGGATTTCGTTTCTGTTTACATGTATGTGCCAATATGAACTTTTCAGATCATGCTAATTATAACTTTTTATCATGGTTTACAATATTTATGAAGTTTACCAGACGTCACATTTGAGACTTGATTCTCACTTGTGAGAATCATTAGGTGACATAAAAGTACATCTGGGCATTTTAAATGAAGTAGTCAAGCTGTGAGCTGCTTACATGGCACGATATCACACTGTTTCCAGGTTCACAATCAGAGGAACTGCTGCTCAGCCAAACATATGATACTTAGACCAATCATGAATTAGGAGGGCCAGACAAAACAAAATTTCCCTTTAATCCAAACACAAGCAGTAAGACACATTTTACGTAAAAACATCTTAGTCAGTCAGACCAACAAGGCTGCCTTGCACAGATTTAGTCATGGAGCGACAGAAGACAGCTCTTAGAGTTCATACACCGATGTTATATTAAAATAACGTCTTAATCAGACAAAGGTCATGGTAAAGACATTTCATTTATAATATAAAGTGCATTAAGTAAAATGTAAGTAATAAGACACAATAGGGTGTACTGTTACAGGCAAGAATATGCAAGGTTAGGGTTAGGGTTGTCTTGTAACCATTCCTCTTATAACACGATTAATACTTTATTAAGGGGCAGTCATGGTCTTGTGGTTAGGGTGTCTGCCCCCGGGTTCGATTCCCGTGACTGACTTGGTTGAAGTGCCCTTGATCAAGGCACCTAACCCCCCCCTATTGGCTCCCCGGGCGCTGTGGCTATGGCTGTCCACCGCTCCAGGCATGTGTGTTCACTGCCCCCTAGTGTGTGTTCACTAGTGTGTCTCACTGCGCGGATGGGTTAAACGCGGAGGTCCAATTTCACTGTGTGCAAGCACAAGTGACAAAAATGTCTGACTTTCACTTGATAATTTTTATCCACTTATAGGTACGTTCAGTGTCGTAAAACGTCTGCGAAACAGCTATAAACATTCTTTCCACTCACAACACCTGTTGTGAGTCCTGGGAACTTTCCAGACATGGCAGAAAGGTTCAGAAAAGATCGCTACAGCGATAGCCCTGACACTGGAGACTCCTTCCACTCCTTCCACTCCTTCCAAAAACTTCACCATCATCACCAACACATTTTTATAATCAGGATATACAGTAATTAGCTCATTTGGAGCATCCACCAAGGTAGTCCCTTTGAATTACTATAAACGTCAGAAACCAATCAGAATCGAGAATTCAACACCTCATCAGTATAAATATGCAGATTTGACTCTTAGTCCTTAACACAAGTCCAGATGTTATACAGGGGTCCTGTTTGTATATAGTAGAATTTATATGCATGGGATGTAGTCTAGGAATACGTTTTTTTTTTATCATGACTAAGGATCAAAACGGTTTCTATGAAAGTTTAAACATGTGAGAGTATGACGTGCTGTGCCGCCTTCGGAGAAAGCGAGTGAGATGATTGTTTCAGTCGTGTCGGATAAATACGGATGACATAATGGCACTCAGATGCCTTGTTCCAAAACAAGGCGCATGTTGAAATATATGGTGCTATTTGCTATCCGTCAGTGCGTTTTACTTTATGACTGTATGACTTTTCTTTTTTTTTTGGATGACTCTCAGACGTTTTTTCTGTACTCACTTTAACTGTATAGGAAAATGTTGCTTTGTTGCTGAGAATTCTGAACTTGCTCTCGATTTGCTCTCATCTAACATTCACGCAACGACATAATCACGCTCATCTTTAACAGAATATCTTGTTTCACTTAATTGCTTTGGTTATTGCTTTATTACTAAGCTAATAATAATAATAATAATCATGATAATAATAAGATTTTTCTAACATTGTGGATACAAAAATATTTAAACAAAACTAAACTTGTGGCCTGTTTTAAATCAAAGCACAGCGGAAGCATCGATCTTTCTTAGCACGACTGGCTTGGCCAAAAATAATGATAAGTGAATAAAAAAATAAAAAAAATAAGTAGATTAATTGATCGATTAGCTGAGACATGTTTAGTGCCTGACAGCTTCTTGTTGAATTTTGCACTGAAAATGAGGCTACTTATTTTATATACACTCTTTTTTTTAGTGACGCTATGAACTTTTAAGATTTAAGTACTTTGGACTGCGGCTTTGCTTTTCTTTTCTTTTCTTTACTTTTCTTTTGTTTTCTTTTCTTTTCTTCCCTGTGTGTTTTATTCCTCTTATACCACAGCAATTTGCCAACAGTTACATTTTTTTTGTGTTAGTGAATAGCAAATGGTACTTTTTATCCATTTGTAGTTACGTTTATTGATTTGGAATGTGAAATGTAAACCAAAAAAAAAAAAATAAAAATATATATATATATATATATATATATATATAAAATCACATGTGATTTAAAATTGAATATTTCTCAATAATACGATTTTTTTTTTAAGTTACGGATTTTAAATATTAAATTTGCTTATTCTTTTCCTTTTTTCAAAGGAGCAAAATTATCTAAAACTATTTTAAGCTTGAAATGATGAAAATGTTTAGAAATAATACATTTCATAATAAATAAACAAAATATACATAAATAAACAAATACACATAATTAATAAATAATTAATAATTAATTAATTAAACACATGATTAATTGATTGAATAATTGATGGATTAAATGATGGATTAATTGATTAATTAATATTCAAGTGCTCAGATGTGATTAGTTTGCAGAGTAACTCTAGTAAAACTAAAGAAGCAAATGTCAGACACCAAACACGTCTCGACTTTCGGACGCCCAGGACGTTAGTCGTACCGTAGATCCCAGAACCCAGAGCACTTCTACCTGCTGTTGGTGCTTTAATGGAAATACCGGTATCATCATCATCATCCTCAGCACACACCAGGCCTGTGCGTTTTAACTGTGTGGTCTGTTTATATACATTTTTGTAAAGGAAAAAGTAATAGAGGAGCCAAATGTTATGTTATACAAAGCAGACGATGCCACGTAAATGCAGATTTATTTAACATGAAATAATCCAACTATATAAATTATAGGGATATTATTTAAACACATAGAATAATTGTTTTTGGCTATTTCATACAGCCATAGAGCCATAGAGCCAGTGACCAGTCAGACCAGATATAACTATAGTTTAACTCAATAATAAATATATTTAACTAAACTTCTTCTACTCGGTCCTTCTTTAAGACGGGTGTTCCTATTGCTTTCTTTTCTTTCACTAACTATATAACTTTCTTTTTCATTCTTCGTTTACTAGAAATGTTTAAAAAAAAAAGAAATCTGGTAGATTTCTGTGGATTTCTGCGGTCTGTCCACGAGACGGCGCGTTTCCTGTCCGAAGCTGAGAACCGTGAACAATCTAAAGAACACGTCGTGTTTTTATTAACTGTAATTCCTTTGCTTTGTCCCTTCAGCGTGTTAAACGTTCAAGATTCTTAAGGATTTGTGCCTTCAAGAATGTTTTCTTAGTTTTAAAAGTCTGTTTATACTGTCAGAGACCAGAAAATAATTTTTTTCCTTTAGAATTTTTTAGAATTAAACTTTTTTTTTTATTTCCCTCCTTTTATTTATTTATTAATTTATTTCTTAATGAATCCAGAAGGATTTCTTTATCTTGTCTATTAAAAGTTGAGGAAGTTAAAAAAAAATTTTGGGGGGGATTTTTCCTGATTTTACCCCCTAATTTAGTCGTCTCCAATTCCCACCCGTCAGTGCTTCTCCCCTTGTCACGCGACGAACCGCCAGTCCGGGAGAGCGAAGCCAACGCCGTGCGTCCTCCGGTACACGTGATGCATGCAGCTGCCTCTTTTCGAACTGCGGCTCATGCAACCGTCGGGGGGCGGGCCCTAGCGCGCCCAGAGGAAAGCGCCCCCGCCCTCCTCTTGTATGCATGAGCTCACAGACGCCCGTGA
>JAOVVG010000047.1:1018240-1028427 GCA_028566375.1 Leptodoras nelsoni | reverse complement strand
GGTGGGGGTATTTTGGGAACACATATTGGTGCAGGGCCTGAGAATGCATTAGGGGCATTTTTTTTTTAGGGTTGGTTTTTGGGGCATTTTTCAAACAGGGTGACTTTTTTGCTGGGATTTCTGGGGGAGAGATTTTAGGGGCATTTTTGGTTGTCATTTATTTGGGGGCATTTATTGGAGGACATGGGGGGGGTGGTGGTATCATGGCAGACATGTATTTACAGGGGCATTTTTGGAGAACATGTGGGGCATTTATTAGGGATATTATCTAAGGGGATTAGGCATTTGTTAGGGTGATTATTGGGGGATTTAGGGTGTGTGTGTAGCTTGGATGGGTTCTATTAGGAGCATTTTTGGGGGTATTGTTCTGGGGGTTATTTCTGACCCTATGTGCCTGAACTGTGTGCTGTTAAATATACATCAATAATAAACAAGCTCGCTGTAGTCATCATGCACTGTGATTAACGATTGTACACTTTCCTCCCCTACAGATGCGCTACACGTCCTCCCCATTTGTCTCTTGGCAGCTCGTTCTCCGTGATGGGCTCTGCCACTTCTCCATGTTCATCTCTCTGTGCTACATGAGCAGTCGCCTCCTCCTCCGCTCTCTGTCTCTCTCTCTCTCTCCCTCTCTCTCATTCCCCCTCTCGGTTTCTGCCACTAATTAGCCCTTAATTAACAAGATACACTCGGAACAGTAATTAGCTCTCCCCCCCACTCGCTGCCAGCCACATCCATCTACCCCAGCGGCATTCCCGCCTGCCTCCAATCAGAGGCGCCCGTCATTAGCGCCGAGGCCGGGGCGGGCACCGCATGGCGTCCTCTCCCTCCGCTCCCGCTGCTCCCCAAAAACACACGCTGGCCCTCTCGAACATTTCAGCAGCAACGCTTTAATGATTTTTCCCTTTGGTTCAAATCAAAATGACCCGTTTTTAATTGTTTCTCACTTCATGAGGCTTCCAAAAAAACTATTTGCATTACAGTATTTGTCTTACACTAAGGCTGATTCTGACCTGAAGGTTACAAGGTGGGGAAAAAAACTACAGCGCACAATGAGCCAAATAAGTTAAAGAATCGGTTAGGGATTCGGTTCAGGTCAAAACGAGGCTTTCTGTTAAACTGCAGCGGCTGCGTGTAAAATCATTAGAGGGTTTATACAGACTTATTGAACTGCTGGCAGTGTGGGGATGGTTTAAGGGGTGATTTGTGCAGAGCGTTTTTGTGTTTTTGGGGTATTTTTGGAGGCGTCTTTACATGGGGTCTAGCTGGAGGCATTTTGGGGACAATTTTGTGGAGCTCTGTGGAAAGTTTTTTTGGAGAGTAGATTTTTGGGGGGGTTAAGTTTTTTGGGGCATGTTTTGGGGGGGATTTTGGGGGGATTTTAAAAGGTTTTGTGGGGCATTTATTGGGGAGATTGGGGGCACTTATTGGAGGGAGATTTTTTGGGGCACTTATTGGAGGGAGATCTTTTGGGGCATTTATTGGAGGGAGATTTTTTGGGGCACTTATTGGAGGGAGAATTTTTTGGGGCATTTATTGGAGGGAGATTTTTTGGGGCATTTATTGGAGGGAGGATTTTTTGGGGCATTTATTGGAGGGAGAAATTTTTGGGGCATTTATTGGAGGGAGGATTTTTTGGGGCATTTATTGGGTGGATTTTTTGGAGCATTTATTGGAGGGAGAAATTTTTGGGGCACTTATTGGAGGGAGGATTTTTTGGGGCATTTATTGGAGGGAGATTTTTGGTGCATTTATTGGAGGGAGATTTTTTGGGGCATTTTTTGGAGGGAGATTTTTGGTGCATTTATTGGAGGGAGATTTTTGGTGCATTTATTGGGTGGATTTTTTGGGAAATTGTTTAATTTCTGGGTTTTATTCTGGGAATTTATTGTTTTTTTTGGGGGGAACTTTAAACATTTTTGGGGGCATTTATTGGGGGGGTTGGGGAATTTTTTAAGTTTTGGGGGCATTTTCTGAGGAGAGATGTTCATGGACAATTTTAAAAAGCATTTTTAAGGCTGTTTTTTGGGAGCATTCTTTGAAGACATTTCTGGGGAGAAATCTTTGGTGCAATTTGTTGCCATTTTAGGGGCTTTTCTGAGACTTTTTTGGCAACAGATTCGAGGTCGTATTGAGGATATTATTAGAGGTGCCAATTTTAAGGATGCTTTTTTTGGACAAGCGAGGGCATTCTGTGGAAAGCATTTGGGAGGCTTCTTCTAAGGATGGCCATTAATGACTCTATCTGGGTAAATAAATGAGAGGAAAATGCAGCCTCAGAGAAATCAGTGCGAAATCAGTGCGAGTCAAAATGACAGCAACTATCTTATTCGAGAAGTGTAGAATAACTATGCAGATGGCCCACAAAAATAGTCCTAAAGAACATTTTTTTTTAAAAGCACGTTATTGCCCATCTGTCTTGACGCACTTCGCAGTTAACTTCTCTGTTTTGTCTTTTGTTTCCTTTCTCTGCCACTCTTGCTTCCTGTTGCCTCCCTCCATCGCTCTAATTTAGCGAGCACGCTCCTCAGCGTGAGACAGGAGCTCTCTGCCGCTCCCTCCCTCCGAGAGACGCCCTTCCCCTACGGGCACGGCAAGATTAATATTCCTGCGCCCAACAAGATAATTACCGACACTAATTAGACATGATTATGCGAATTTGATACACTTATTACTCCCGCTAATGGCTACGACGCATTAGGCTAACAAGAGCCTGTGCTAGCTGAGGTTTGCTTAGTGCTAGCGTCGAGCGAGGAGACGCCTCGGCACAATCAGGAGCAATTCGTTAGTAATTGATAGAATAGAGGGTATTCTTACGCCTGTCACTTTGGCAGACGTGTAATCACATCCGCATTGTTGACGGGAAGGTTTTATTACTTCTGTCATAATATTGCCCCTGACTGCTTCTTCTGTGCGCATCTCTCGCCACGTGTTTAAGTGAAAAGGGATGAAATTAAATAAAGCTGTGCTGCCATTACCACTCGGATAGATAGTGCTGCTGGATGCCACAGGTAATTACCACTTTTATTGTTTTTAACTCGGAGATTCAGAGAAGACCAGACACGTGCTAACATGCTAGCAATCATCCTCTCTGGGAAACCTTTCGCCATCCAGTACAGGATTCTCAACTGACACCAGTCCCAAAAATTCATCCAGGAAAGAAAATCTAAACCACATCTCTTGAATCTTGGCGAAAAATATCTTGATAAAGTGACATAAAATAAATATACATTTTAAATAAAATATTTAAAATAAGGAACTGCTATGGAAGACTTGACGTAAAGAATTCTCTGTGAAAAAAAACCAAGAAAAAGTAACAAACAAAGCAAAAACATATTTTTTTTAAGTTTTGAGGAAAAAGAAAAGTTTTAAAAGGTTTAAAAATGGTTTAGAAAAAAAAAACATTACCAACAACAACAAAAGAAATCTTGAAAGGAAAAAAGATTTTTAATTTTTATAATTTTTTTTACTTGAATAAAAATAATAAAATGAAACTATCTAATATAATATAATATAATATAATAATATAAAAAGTTTTTAAATTAAATTAGTATTTTTTATATGTAGTTATTTAATAATTTAATAAAAAAAATGTATTTAAAAAAATGAAACTTGAATAAAAATAATAAAATGAAACTACATATTATAACTAATATAATATAATAACCAATAATATAATATAATAATATAAAAAGTTTTTAAATTAAATTAGTATTTTTTAAATGTTAATTATTTAATCATTTAATTAAATAATTAATTTTTTTATTAAAAAAAAATGAAACTTGAATAAAAAGAATAAAATGTAACTATATATTATAACTAATATAATATAATAACCAATAATATAATATAATATAATATAATATAATATAATATAATATAACGAAAACATAAAACAAATATATATATATACACAATATTTAACATAAGGTGGGGGCTGAGGCTGTAGATTTAATAAAATAAAAATTGAAACCTTAGTTATCGGCTTGACTAGCTAGAACGCTAAGACCAGAGGAAGTCGCGTTGATTGCGTGTGAAAGGAACGCTCCATATACTTGCACTAATCACCTACAATTAGACAATTACACGATCAGCTGATTAGTGATTATTACAGAGTGCGTGATGGGACAAGAAGAGCATATCACCATACTAGAAGTCATTTCTATGATACACTCTATTGTATACAACAAACTAACAGCTACACAGGTGTTAATAGCTAAATACCTTTACTATACGGATCTAATACATATCCTGATAAAAAAGCAATGAGAAACTCCTGTTCTGATGACTCTCCCATGCAGAACAGCTTATCAGTAGAGCTTTACCTTTCCCTGTACAACACCGGAGACTTCTTTGATCGATGTTAGAACACCGAATACATTACGATGATCGTTTAAATGAACTCGTGAAGCTGCTTTATGCACCAGAGGCGCTACTTTACTGGCTGATACAAACGAGGCAATGTTATGTGTTTATTTGTGGTCACAGACAGGCGACTTTTTTATGCTGTGAAATAATGTATGCACTACTTTAACTTTAAAAAAAAAAGAGAGAGAGAGAGATACAGAACAAATAATTGACTAACCTCGCCTCATCTCCATCAGGAATTCAACAATCATCTCTAATTGTCAAATTTGATGCTAATGATTGATGAATTAAACATGTCTCTATCAATTAGTCCCTGGCGAACAATTCTGCATAAAAGGGGAGATAATGTAATTACCAGGAGAGAATAATCAGAGGAAAATACGGGGTAGAGCACTGTACTCACACCCGCATCGCCACTTCAGACACACGCCGTCAGGGTTATTAGAACTCCAGAGATAGAAGAGTGACACGCCGTAACCCCGGACACACACACACACACACATGGATCATGACCACTACTTATAACGTATAACTCGCCTGTTCTGTTCAGTTTCATATTCCCCAGGATGCGGAACGCATGCCTTCATATATAAACTGTAAAACATTCGACAGCAAAATAATCATAGGATAGGATAATAATCTCTCATCCCGAAATAAAGACCGCGGTTTGTCTTGAGCGAGTTGTGGAAAAACAACACGGCACAAAGTCCTGTCAGGTTTCACAAGGACAAAGCCGTATGGGTGTGAGTTTCGACACGATTACTGAAGAGGACAGATTAGCCAGAGAGAGGGCAGCCGTTTTTTTTCTGGTTTCTGTGTCTTTTCAGACGGCTGATGAGGCGTGCGGTCACGGGGCCGCGGAGCCCTGACCCCTGAGAGCAACTGCTGCCATTATGTACAAGTGCGGAGGATAATGAGGCGTCCATGCTAATGCGGGAGAAAGGGGAAGGGTGGAGAAGAGACGGAGGGGAAGACCGGGGTCGAGAACGAAGCGTGACGGCGTTAAAACAGCATCGGTAACACTTACTGCTTGTAATCGTAACCAAGTCGAATCACGCGTTATCGCTTCGGTGACTTGTACGGCCTAACGGGGTAATAAGGAAATAAAAAAGCCAACATTTATGGAAGGAGTCTCCAGTTTCAGAGCTTTGGAACATGTACGCTTGCGCTTGCGCTACTTTGTTAAATCGCAAAAAAAAAATCTGGTTTTATTCCTTTCTACAATAATTAACAACACGTGAGCACGTGTCAATCACGTCTTTACGAAGCGGCGGTGCCGATGAGGAGCGTGTGAGCCGAGCGGCGAGACGGAACAGTCGCTGGAACGAACGCAGGAGGAGACGGTGCTCACGGCGCTCAGGCAGACATCATCGATTACGGCTGAATGGCAGGACTATTATCGCTTTGCTATCACGTATCTGTCTGCGGCGACACCGGCGAGGCGGCGTATTTAAAAACGGTTCCGGTGAGTACTTAGCAGAAAGATTAGGACAGGCCTGGTGTAGACAGACTCCTTTTTACTCTGTGGACACATGCATTCATTCATTTAGCCTCCCGTCGTGTTCCTTCTCTATCTTTCACACACCTCCCTTCCACCACCCTCCCTAAGCAGCCCTGATGGTCTCCAGTTCTGCGTTTGTGTGCGTGTGTGCGTGTGTGTGTGTGAATTACAGGCGAAAGGGAACGACAGCGCTCAGCTAGAGTGCCATGAATGAAAAATTACCCCTTTGTTCGCTCGCATCAATTGCATGCCTAATGAAATCAAAATCAGATTGCATAATCAAGTGTAGGGCTCGGACTCGGGCGGAGAGCAGCGGCGAGCCGCAGCCTTCTCGCCCCTTCTCTCGAGTGGAAATTAACACCGGCTCAGACGGATTCGGGGGCGCCGGTGCAAAGAGATCGAGGGAGAAAAAAAGGTTGGCGTTGGAAGAGTTTAATGCTGAAATTATTTCTTTTGCGAAAGTAAAATTTTCATAAAAACACATCTGACTGTTTGACTGTTGCTCACCTTAGAATGTGTTTCCGTAAACGGCAGGTTGTGTGATTACCGGAAAACTATCAACGCTCATCAGGCATAACATTATGACCACCTCCGTCTGTAACTGTGCAACAACAGACGAGCTACTGTGTCTGACTTTACATCTACAAGGTGGAGCAATATGGTGGATATGTCTCATAGAGTGTACAGAAAGTGTTTAAAACCTCCAGCAGCACTGTTGTGTCTGATCCAGTCACACCAGTACAACACACACTAACACACCACCACCACATCAGTGTCACTGCAGTGCTGAGAATGATCCACCACCCAGATAGGACCTGATCTGTGCTGGTCCTGTGGGGGTCCTGACCATTAGAGAACAGAGTAAAGGGGACTAACAGAATGTAAAGAGAAACAGATGGACACTGAGTGTAGAGAAAAGCTTGTTGCCTGTTCTGCTGATCATATTTTTAACCATTGCTAACAGTAAAATGTTAATGGATGAGCAGGTGGAAGTGTCAGGAGCATGAACACAGATTATGCTGTTATACGTTATACTGTGTACTAATCATACCTAGTGGCCATGAAGCCGTGTTGAATCTTGTGAAAAACACTATGCGCTAAAAACACTAAAACGGTTTCTCTTCATTTCCTGATAAAATCGTTCCACGTTAGACATCGTACATCTTCCACTGCTACAAATACTCTCCGTCTTTTTGCCCTGTCTGAAGGTCACTAATCACTAATCATCTCTCCAAAACCCTCCTAACTCCTGAGCCTTTTCCTGGACACACCTTCTCCTGTATTCCCTTTTCAGACTAATTAAAGCCAGGGGTTGTTTTGGACTCTATCCAGAGTGCTGAAATTCCCAGAAGCCCTCAGAGCGCAGACACTAATGCCACGAGAAGCAATTAGCCCGGACGATGCCACGGCCCTGCTCCTCGCCAACCCGCGGCAGGCCGCAGATCCCCAGCAGAACAGAACGTCTGATTTTTATTAATTACTTTTAATGTAAACCCCCTAAATCCAATTACACCTTTCCCTCGCTTCGTCTCGGGGGAAATCCCACCAGGGAATACGGAGTAAATGTCTTTATTTCTGCTTGGCTAATGAAACGAAGAGACCCGGCCTCCGAGCCTCGGCTAGATCCCGGCGTTTAGAAACGATTTGAAGCATCAGACAATAGAATAAGTAAGACGAGATGAGGCAGGATTTGTCAAGATATAAGATAAAAAACAGATATAATAATAATAAATAAATAAATCTGTATATTACCTAAGGAATGAAATAATCTTTACATTACATAGTAATCTTTTACATTACTGCGCAGTGGGCCATGCAGTGGGCCATGGTGCGGCACCTCTGGGGTTGGTTGTGTGTCCGGGGCCTTGCTCAGGGGCCCAATGGTGGTGGCTTGAACCCCCAACTTGCTGATCAGTAACCATTAACCATTACACCACCACTGCCCCATTATCTATCTATTATCTATCATTATCATTATTAAATACTCAACGCTAGGCATTTAAATGTTGCGGAACTGGAGACTCCTTCCATAACGGTTACATCACCATGTCAACATTCTTGTCTTCTGAATACTTCCCTCTAAACATGGATTTGAGTCACAGTTCCAAATAATAAACAATACTCCTTATTAGCTTCTTAATCCTGGACCTGCTTGGCAGTTCTGGAAAGTTCTGCAAAGAGCTGGCCCAGGACAAACATTAGAGCTTCTGTCCACCAGTGAAACAATGCTGTTGGGAAACTGGGTTTGGAACAGAAGAAATCTACAAGGTTGAGAAGTCCAAACGGAGAGAGACAGAGAGAGAGAGAGAGAGAGAGAGAGAGAGAGATGACCAGTCGTACTCACCTGTGGCGCCGATGCCGAGCTGGAGCGTGCTCCTGTCCTTGGTTAAACCGTTGCTTTTGGGGCTAGCAGTCGGCGCTACCGTAGCGACGGCCCGGGGCGGCCTTTTCCCCGGCACTTTGACCGTCGTCCGGAGCAAATCGATCTCTTTCCCGTGAACGTTCTGCATGTAATCCTTATATATATATATAAAAAAGAATGGTTACAGATTGGGTTTTGGAGACGAGATCTGCAGTAATCTACAAAAATTGAAGAGTTAGGTCAGAAGAAAGTAGCAGTCATGATTGCTTTTTAAATATCCCACTTCCAGAAAAACAAAAAAATACACACAAAAAAACCCACAAAAAACACACAATTAACTTCACCTGGATCTCTGTTTGGGCAGATTAGCAGAATTAGCGCTAATGATCGCAAGTAGGCTCATTCTCATTTAAATCTGGCCATTCCATTTGGATGGGGTGTTTGCACCAACTCAAATGGGCTTAGCCAAGGTGAAAATCACCCTGATCAGCAGAAAAAAGAAAGGGGGAAAAAAAAACGACAACAAAACAAAACGTGCAGAGACGCCGGCCTCTGAAAAGCCTCCCGCCAACTCCGTTGCGTTTTTACTGCGCACCATAAAGCACTAATTTCTTCAAAAGCCTCGCTGCTAATTACCCAGTGAGCGCTCTCATTTCACTTTATTGCAGGAATTAACAGCCAGTTCGAGGCGCAGAAAGCTATTAAGATGTGTGATTAAGCCATATTCAATTAGTTTCTGCAAACAATTTAATTGATGTAGCAGACAGAATTAACAGAAGGGGATTGTGGGACGGCTCTGTTGGCTGCAATGCAAAATTAAACAGTTCTCTCTCTCTCTATCTCTCTCTCTCTTTATCTCTCTCTCTCTCTCTCTCTGCACCCACACTGCAGTTAAATGGTGTGAGTAACTCATGGAACTTGCGTGGAAGCACGAGCCACAGGTGTCCACACGCTAATAGCTTCCGCGCAAAGTAATGATGCTCGAGTCGAAAGCCGCCTGTCGCGTACAGTACATCACCCGAGCGCCTGAACGCAACAGATTCAAGACATATTCGTTGTTTCCCCATGTTCTACAACCTAAGCTGATGATTTCATGATGACTCAGGCGTGCTCTGTTAAAAAAGAATGGGAATTTAACAACGAATGGCGTACGTACGGTTTACTACACTGCAGCTATACGGGCATTTCTAGACAGGAAGTGGTCGCTACTCACGTGTAAGCTGGGATGATAGGTGAGGACGCCGTTGTCGCACAACGTCACGTACTTCTTTTTCCACTCTTTATTCAGCGACTTGCCGCTCCTCTTTAGCAGGATGCCCTGTGAGACGCCGAAGGGCGAGGAGAAAATGATATTTAAATTCTCTATAAACACACATTGAAGGTGCAGGTGTAATCCGAGTGACGTATTGAGCTTAAACATATAGAGATGGTGGATACGCTTATAAAGAGTGGAATCAAAAGGACTGGCAACCCGATCAAAAGATTAACCTTTGGCTAGCAATTAGAGCAAATTAACGCCAGATACTGAGGAGAAAGAGTAAAATATATATACATTATTCAAAGCATGACAATATTCTGTATGTATTAATGAATAGATTTTTTTCTAAAGGGAAAAAAAATTCTATTTGAGATTCAGCGTTACTGCAGAGGAAATGAAACAGGAAATTATTTCTAACATTGGGATAAAAGGATGACTAGTTATATATAAAAACTTATATATACATATATAAACACTAAATATAAGTACAATTATTAATTGTATTAATAATTAATTAAATTATATTATATTATTATTTTAAAATTATAGTCAGTCAGTCAGTCATTATCTGTACCGCTTATTCCCAGTTACGGGGTCACGGGAGAGCCGGTGCCCAACCCCAGACAGGGCGCTAATCCATCGTAGGGCTCATACACACACACATTCACACTCGCATTCACACACTAAGGGCCAATTTT
>JAOVVG010000047.1:716241-729588 GCA_028566375.1 Leptodoras nelsoni | reverse complement strand
CAATTTTCCCATCACCAATTCACCTACCTGCATGTCTTTGGACTGTGGGAGGAAACCGGAGTACCCAGAGGAAACCCTCGCGAACACGGGGAGAACATGCAGACTCCACACAGAAATTTCCCAGGTCACCCCACCCAGGGATCGAACCCGGGTCCTTCATGCTGTTAGACAGCGCTATCCACTGCACCACCGTGCCACCCAAGCTCATGAAATTAATTAATATAATATATTAAAGGGAATTTTGGCAGGTTTTGCATATAAATTATTATTATTATTATTATTATTATTATTATTATTATTGTTGTTGTTGTTTGTCTGCTTGTTTTACTACTTAACTTACTATTTTATTTATTTAATACAAAATAATATTGTACACAATTAAGGAATGCTCATGAAATGAATAAATATAATGTATGTAAATATATACATTATATAAATATAATGTTTGGCCGTTTTTTATGCACATTTGGCAGCGATAATAAATACATTAGTAATTTTACTGCTTTTATTATTATTATTTATTTATTATTATTATTATGATTATCACACTGTTTGCGTGTATTACTATTGTGTTTCTCCGATTTAAATACCCGTATGATTTTCAGCAGATCTGAGGTGATAAATTGTTTTCGCAATAATATCGATAAACAAATCATTACTTTATGTATTTATTTATTTATTGCAGTCACGCCCCCCGCTGTTTGATGCAGTGGTGGTGACGTGAGCAGACACGTGACCTGACGTCACGCCGCCGTGCGCTTCTGGACTTGGCTGAAGAAGATGGCGGCCTCCTCAGGTTTGTCTCCCCGATGTGTGCAAACCGCCAATAAATGTTGCGATTTACGTTTCGAGGAGGTTAGAAAACAAAGCGAGAAGAAGACTCGTGTTTAAATTGTGTGTAGAAAAAAAATGCAAGAATAAAAAAAATACAATGATGCATGTTGTTGGATCGGCGCGCGCTCAAGGATTTGGCGTTGTGTTTATGTAGCGTGAATGTTGCTGGGGCGCGTGCGCTAATTTTAGCCCGGTCGATAGGAAGAAAAAAAACATTAGTCGCGATGAATAGAAATAAAAATAGAATTAACCGTTTTTTGTGAGGTGTCAGGGAATCGATTCAGAGTCGCGGTGACTGTTACGGTGGCTGGCAAAATATTGGGCGGCTGGTAGCACATAGCTACAGGGCTAGCATGCTAGCATGTGCTGTTTAGCAGAGCTGGCTGCTGTTAGCTGTATGAGCCTGTCACTGATTTATTGAGCGTTTCTTAACCATTTAAACCCTCTTCTTGCTTTTAAATAAAAAATAACGTCAAATGACGTATCCTTAAAACATAATCCCGTTCTGCTTTTATAAAGTTTCCTGTTTTTTTCTCACTTTCGAGCTTTATTTATAAAAAAACAGAACGAGTCAAGTTCACAAGCTCCGATTTAAGGAAGTGAGTCTTGTCTGATTGAGAAAGCTGGAAAAAATCAATATAATGCAGTCATTTTTAACGAGATTGAAACGTTTTAATTCTATGTTTTGCATCCGGAAGTACATTTTGACATCGCGCTCGAACTTAATATGTAATAAATAAACTCTCTTCCGTTTCATGTACGCGCTCTGGACGCGTTCCACGCAGGCTGCGTCAGTGCGTCGCTCATTTGCATAATTTACGTCATTTTGCATAATTTGCGTAATTTGCATATTTGCGGCGTTAAATCGCAATAAAACTGAAAGTGAAGCTCGTGGTGCCGGTGGGGTCTGTGTTTCATTATCACATCATTGTGTTTGTGTGAGAATGATAATAATATTATATTATTATTATAATAAATGGTAATAAATAAAACTATTATTAAACATCCTAATAAAATAGTAGCGATTCTAGGAGTGAAAACTTTGTTTATAATAGTCTATTTATGTAGCACTTTATATAATAATAATAATAATAATATTTTATTTGGAAAGCGCCTTTCAAGACACCCAAGGGCACTGTACAATGGACAATAGAAAAGCAAAAGGAAATGCAATAAAATAAGAAAAACTAAAACAATAACAGCATAATATAATATCAAAATAATATTAGTAAAATACAATACAATAAAATAAAAAATCTATAAATCTATCTAAAAATATATAATCTTAAAAACTGAAAAGATGTAAGAAAAGGTAAAATAAATTGAGGAGGGGTAATATGGGTTGATGATAATAGTTGTAGTAATAATAATAATAATAATAATAAGTTTTATTTATATTGCATATTTCTTCAATTTAAAATTAGTATGAAATGATCACAAGAAAAGAAATATAAGTTTAAATAAATTAAATGTAAAATTGTGCTTGAAAATCTGCTCGAAAGTCGTCAAAGAAAGTAATTGTATATTTTTATTAATATTAATAATAATATTTATTAATATTTGTTCATTAATAATATTTCATTTCTAGCTCTTAAATTGCAGTTTAAAAAGTGGTTTATTGATTTATATATATATTTATTTTTTCTTTTCAGATTAATATGCGAATAATGTAGTTTATTTGTACAGCATTTAAAATTAAATAAAAAAAGTTAGACAATAAAGGAAAGAAACTGTGTAATAGGCATGAAATAATTGTAGTAGCTACATTGAAGTATGGGCTTGTTTTAAAATATTTTTTAAATGAAACTATTTCATAAACGTTTTTTATTCCAATGTGAAAAATGCTATTTTGTTTATTGTAGAGATTTTTTTTTTCAGGTTAAAGTGGATATAATTGACAGGTAACTTGTTTTTGAGGTTTTATAGTTGTGTTATCATTTATATCAATTTTCAGAAATGCTGCTTTAAGCTTTTCTTTACCTCATTCCTTCAAATAAACAATATACGTCGAAGCCCCGCCCCCTTTGGAGAAAAGCCCCATGTTGAATTCTCCATCCTGATTGGTCAGAAGGTGTCAATTTGTTTTCTGACAGAATCGCAGCTACTGTTCGCAGGTTTCTTCATTATTAAAGTGCTGCATCACTGTTGCTATAGTAACAGCCCATTTATTGGTCTGAGAGGAACAGACCACTTCCTGTTCTGCTTGCGTAGCTGTTTGACTGCGACATGTTTTAGTAATGCTGTATTGTTTTCTTTTGGGTTTGCGTGCAGGAGTTAAAGTTCCACGCAATTTTCGTTTGTTGGAGGAGCTGGAAGAGGGCCAGAAGGGCGTCGGTGACGGCACGGTGAGCTGGGGCCTGGAGGACGACGAGGACATGACCTTAACACGGTGGACGGGAATGATCATCGGACCTGCGAGGGTACGCCTTTACACAGCAAGCTAGGGTTAGCTAAACTGTAGAATGTGAATATAATGAACAGAAAAGTGAATTCACCGAAGGGGAAAGGATGCAGTAGGTTAAAGACATGCATTCACTACAGGTAGCTTTCTCTTTGCCTGGATGTTATGTGAGTGAAATCTGATCAATGGTTTCACAAACCTTGAAAACAAGTGGGCGGGGCTAGTGTTTGATTGGTTAAACAAATACGCAGTAGCTGTTGATGATTAAGTAGCGCTATACCGTTGTGTACGCCGATATTGATTAGCGTTTCTGTTTTGCATCAATACTTTATTTATTTATTTTAAAGTCTGCAGTAAACATTGACCAAGGATAGTTACCATAGTAACAGTCTCCAGGCACATTCCTGTGATCACCAGTGGGGAAAATGACAGGCGTGTGAAAAGATTAGCATCAAATACTGAAATCATTATGAAAAAAAGCGTTTGAGATGGTTTGTACCGAGCTGCTGTTATCACACAGGTCATGAGAAAGTTGCTTCTTTTTTTTCCAGACTAATTATGAAAACAGGATATACAGCCTGAAAGTGGAGTGCGGCCCTAAGTATCCTGAAGCACCGCCGACTGTTAGATTTGTAACAAAAATTAGCATGAATGGAATAAATAATTCCAATGGGATGGTAAGTACTCATTAGATTATCATTTTCCAAAAAAAATAATAATAAATCTTGCTTGACATATGAATCCTGGATGATTGACAGCTGTTCTGAACACTGGTATGAGCTCACGCCCCTGAGAGTACTACATGAATGTCTGTAGTTGTCCTGTAATCGCTGATAGACACTTGAGGAATGTGTTTAGACTTGCATGAACTGAATTACTTGCGTTCAAACTGCATGCGACATCCCGCGGTGTACCGTCCCGGGCTGTAAAAGCAGTTTAAAAGCAAGTTTTTAAGCCCATACAAACAGGTTTTTGGGATGTCGCTGTAAATAAAGTTTATCCACTCAGCTGTTCTGTCCTCCTGTGGCCTTAAGGCACCCGTGTTTTCTGAAATAGGCAGCGTATAAAGAAAGACCCAACTGTATAACGAGTGTGTAGTTAAAGCCTGCGGTTCACATACGCTGCCAGGCCAAATGTATGTGGACGCCTGAACCTAAAACACCGTTCTGAAACCATGCCCATGAATACAGTGTTGATCTGCTCTTTCCTACCAGAACACTCTCTGGGGAAGGCTCTGTATTTGGAGTGAGTCTGTGGGAATTCATTCCCTTTCCTCAAAAACGCTTTAGTGAGGTCGGGTACTGCTGGTCCAAATGGCTCACAGTTAGTTTTAAGACATTATGCTTGACTGGAACAAAGGAGCCAAGCAGAAACTCTGAAAACCAGACCATTATCGCATTATCCCACCAAACTGGACATACCGTTCTCCTGGCAGTCACCAAACCCAGATTCGTCCTTCAGGCTACCAGAAAGTGAACCCACGCTATTGATTTTAGGCTTGTGTTTGCCTCCGCTCAGTCGTGAAAGCCGATTTCATGCTCAGTTCCTGTACTGGTGTTGCTTCCAGGGGCAGTTCAGGACACGATGAAACACAGGATAGGCGATCTGTTGCCCTGCTGTGCGCTTAATGACTTCACCAGCCCTTCTCTGTGGGTTTGCGTGGTCTACCCTCTGCACGGCTAAGCCGTTCTTGCTTCTAGATGCTTCCATTATAGAGTAATTTGGAGAACTTAAAGCCGTGCACTTGGTTTAATGCAGTGACGAGGGGTGGTGTCCATATACTTTTGGCTGTGTTTGTGTGTGCGCGTATATACGGGGTTTTACGGTAACCAGAAGGCGAATGCAGGGAGAACTGTGCTGCTTGTTTGGTTTAGTTACAGTGTAGACACTTGAAATGCATTACCGTAAATGCCTGTATATATGCTCACTGGAGTTTTTACCTTGGATAAGCACTATATTGAAAATGTATTGTATGCAATGTTCTTCACGGAAATGTTTTTGTTGAAAATTCTGTGTGTGTGTGTGTTCCAGGTGGATGCACGTAGCATACCAATTCTAGCAAAATGGCAAAACTCATATAGCATTAAAGTCGTTCTTCAAGAGCTACGGCGTCTAATGATGTCCAAAGAGAATATGAAGCTTCCTCAACCGCCTGAAGGACAGACGTACAGCAATTAATCGGAAACGATTGTTTTTGACCATCTGTCTTAAAAAAAAAATACACAAAAAAAAACAAAGAAACACCTTACTCTATTAGTCTCATGTCATCAGAGATGGGGGAAAGAAAATACACGTGTTCACCCTGCACACGAACGAGCGGCGGGGGGCAATTGGACGTTTTCAAAAGTAGTTTAGCTTCTCGGTGAAAGAGAGGAAAATATAAGCGCCGAGGCTCACAACCTGAAATCCGAGCACTCCGATATTTCTCCTACGGTAATGTTATGTCCGGCAATGTTATGGTTTCGGTCATTCTTCCCCCCACACACACACAAACACACAATAACACACCCCACACGTAGCCACAAAAAAAAGAAAGTTGGACATTTTAAAGCTGAGAACTATGGATAGTGTGGAGAGGGAAAAAAACATCAGCGTAATAAATGATCTGAATGATGGAAGCCTTCGTGATGATTATACACCCGAAAGTGTGCCTGTAGTCTAGTAGTAGGATAACAATCAGAAGATCAGAAGGGAGTGGCTGGTGTTTTTTTTTTATTTTTTTTTTTTATTATTATTATTTAAAAACCAACACTTGTATGATCGTAGTTGTTCGTTTCTATTGTTTTCTGTTTTAAATCAAACCATACGTTTAACTAATCTAGGCGATGTCAGGTACATTAAAATATTGAACATCATGAAGATCATATGAGTCTCTCTCTCTCTCAATCTCTCTCTCTTTCAATCTCTCTCTCTCTCCACCTCCAGCACCACTTCCATAAGCCCTGGATAAACTTCCACCTCCAATCGCTTATCTGCTCGTGAGCCTAATTTTGAGTAAACCCGAAACAGTACACTTTAATAACAACTAGCGTACATAGTCCTTACTTATTAATAAGCTGTGAAAGCTTAAAGTGTTTTTTTTTTTTCTTCCTGAAATCAGTCACAAAGATACACAACAAAACATTAATATTAACACCAGTCACCAATTTAATGCATCTCGAAAACATTTTTGGTCCTGTTTTTGTCTTTTTTTTAATTTTTTTTTTTAAAATAAGATATATATTCTGGTTCTGTTGAATTTGTGACACAGGGGCTGTATTCAGGATAATAAATATTGTGGAACACAAAACCGCTGTCTTTCTGTTCTTTTTTGGAATCATGTTTTCTTTGAATATGTGATAAGCACCCGGTGCAGCCGCGGTGTGCTGAAAAGCAACCCCCTGGTGAACCTTATGCCACAGACGCCACAGCAATCGCATGAATCCTGGAAGATTCATTCTTTAAGTTAAAGGTTATTGTTCTTGTTATTGATATAGTTCAGTATATGTACATATATTTCTAAATAATATAAAAATTCAGGGAACTTTTTATTTGGTTTTGAGGCTTGTGTGTCGTTTGAGCAACGCCGCCACACCAGCAGGTGGCAGTAATGCGTCAAATGGGTTCACCACACGTTCAAAAAGCCAACAACAAAACAGACATACATCAACATATCAATTAAAATCTTGTATATTTGTGTATGAAATAAAAATATTTTACATATTAAAATTTTTTATCCTCATAGCGCCATGTTTACGTCACGTGATACTGGGATTTCCGTGACTGATTCAACATTTGGATTTTTTTACGATTTATTTTTCCATTTCTTACGCATATTACCACATATTTAATTTCATTATATGCAAAACTAATCTGGAAAAAAATGTAATAAAAAAATGAATAACGCGTATTTCCATTCAACAAAACCCTTGTCTTTATAAACTTCCTGGTCACGTGACTGAGTCGCCTCTGTTAGCCTTTTCCCGCGAACATGTCGGAAGAGACCATTTGTACGGGGGGGGCAGACACTGTCAGAAACCGAACACTTGGATTATAAACGCGGTAGGATTATTTTCAAGAAAACAACTGACATAAAGGGTGCTCTTTATTAATATTAAAGTACGACGCAGTGCCTAGTGAAGTGTACATTACGAAAATAACGCACATGCACTTATATGGGCAGCGCATGATTCCCTATGATGATGAATGAGCGCTGCGTAGGTTTCTGATTGGTTGATGTTTCCGCGCGAAAACGACGTCAGGCAAGCAATTTCGCGCCACACGGTGTGTTTTCGGGAAGAAGTCAGCAAGACGGTGAGTTGTCTGTCTATACGCTTTTGTTTAAAAAGATATAATAATAGTATATGTGACAACTTTATACGTACATAGACAGGATTATTTTGAACTTAAAACTTTAAACGGAGTGTTTTGAGCAGTTTGTGGACGTATATGTTGCGTGAATATATCATTGTACTTAATAAGGTATAATAGCAAAAAAAAAAAAAATGGCGGCGATGCTTTTTAGTGTAATATTCCTGTCAGGCGCCTGGACAAACATGGCTGCTTTCCTAGCTTCAGGATAAAAGAAATCGGAACACATTCATATTCCAGCGCTTTAATTCTTCTATTTATCACCTTTAAGGCTTAATTTGTACGCTTGAACTTGATAAAAGGTAAAGAGGCTCAGCCAGCCTTCCTGGTAAACCGCTGTGTGTTGTGCTGATGCAGGAAAACAATCAGTAACAGACTGATGTCAGGAAGTTGACTTAGTTACTGTGACTGCATGTGTTTCAGGTAGCAGCACATGGTGGTGACTTATCTCAAGGAGCTTCCAGTGTTGCCAAAACATGCACTCTGATTTTGCAGACTCCTTCTGCAACCTATAAATAAATAAATAAATCAATAAACATATAACCGTTTTTGTTTTCCAGTGAGCGGTCAAGATGTCTTCTCCGTCGTCCAGTGCACGTAAGCGCGGCAGGAGCAGCAACCCGTCCACGCGTAAGTTTCTGCATGCGATGCTATTATAATAATTTATTATAGGGTGCCCTGGAAGGTTGTAGTGAATTTCTGTGTTTGTGTTTAAACAGCTGCTAGCGATGGCCCTCAGACTCCGCGGGTTCGGGGATCCCAGGATTCCTCTACAGGAGATTTACAGCCCATGCCCACGTCCCCTGGCACAGACATGCAGAGCCCTGTCCCTCAGGACACCTCTCTGTTCTCCAGCCCCATGCCCCGCCCTTCAGGTAAGGCCATTTAATCATTCACACCTTTCCATGTATGTAGATGAAACTTTCAGTTCAGTCACACACGCCTCCTTTTTACACCAGTCCCGCAGAGCGAACCGGACATGAGCTCTCCGCTGATTTACGACACGCCCAGTCGCGGGACTCCGGCTCGCCAGAGGGCTGACCTGGGATCTGTCAGGAAGGCGCCGCAGGTGGACCTGAACTCTGAGCCGGTGAGTCAGAGCAAGTCTGTCAACCGGTACAGAGGGTTCCTGAGGTCTAGTTTTGGTGTGTGATTGTTGTTTTGTCTGTTTTTTTTTTCCATCAGCCCTCGGGTGACGCGACGACAGCAAGCGAGCAAAACGCCTGCCAGAAACTGGTCATCTGGGGCACCGATGTCAACGTCGGAACATGCAAAGAGAAGTTTCAGGTACAGCCAGATGATTTCGTACCGTCAACGTTTATTATTGTGGATAAAAGTATAAAGGAAGCTGTCGGACTACATGATGGTGTTCACCTTGATTAGTCCTCATCAGAAAATAGCTAATCTGTTTGTTAGGATTAGAAAATGTATCCAAAAAAAATTGGGATTGAGAACAGGTTTAAAGGTATTTGTGGTCACCATGGAAACACCAGGTTATGCAAGATGTTAGAACGTCTTGCGTTTTCACACCATCGAGCTCTGATTGTGATGCAGTGTTCGTGTTAACCACGTGTGTCTTTCTTTGCAGCGTTTCCTGCAGCGGTTTATCGACCCTACGTCACAGGAGGATGAGAACGCGAGTCTGGATCTGAACGAACCTCTGTACATGCAGAAACTGGATGAGGTGAGCTTTCGACTCGACATCTCCAGGCTGCTAGAACTTTCTGCAGATGTGATTTTTGAAGTATTCACAGGTCTGATTCGGTGTGTTGTAGATCAGTGTTGTTGGGGAGCCCGTGTTGAACGTGAACTGCGGCCATATCCAGACTTTCGATGCTGATCTTTACCGCCAGCTCATCTGCTATCCTCAGGTAAGGATTAACCCGGTTACGTTTCGGTACTCGGTCACGTTAATCAAAGTCGGGTGTGATTAAGAGCTCTGGGAACAAAAGAACAACGTTATTGTCGTCTTGATTACAGGAAGTAATTCCGACTTTCGACATGGCGGTGAACGAGCTGTTCTTCGAGCGCTTCCCTGATTCCGTCCTCGAACACCAAATACAAGTGCGTCCCTACAACGCTCTGAAAACCCGCAACATGCGCAGCCTCAACCCTGAGGGTGAGTCCGAACGCCCGGGTTACCGCATGACTTTCTCTCAGTTTGTCTCTGTGGTGTTTCTAATCTCTCTCTCTGTCTCTCTCTCTGTCTCTCAGATATCGACCAGCTCATCACTATCAGCGGCATGGTGATCCGCACATCGCAGCTCATCCCGGAGATGCAGGAAGCGTTTTTCCGCTGCCAGGTTTGCGCCTTCAGCACGCGTGTCGAGGTGGACCGGGGCCGCATCGCCGAGCCCGCCGTGTGTCGGAACTGCAACACCACACACTCCTTGGCGCTGGTGCACAACCGCTCCGTGTTCTCCGACAAACAGATGGTGAGACGGTGTACCCATATATTATAGCACACATATCAGTATGGGTTAAATACTGACCACTGCCTTATTTCACTTTAATAACCAGATCAAGCTGCAGGAGTCGCCGGAGGACATGCCTGCCGGTCAGACCCCCCACACCACCATAGTGTACGCCCACAACGACCTGGTGGACAAAGTACAGCCTGGAGATCGTGTCAACATCACCGGTGCGTTCAGCTTTTAAAGCTCCGCCCCTATGCAGTTCTGCGAAACTTGCTAATGATTTTATTTATTTAAATAAAAACAGGTATCTACAGAGCCGCCCCTATGCGCCTGAACCCGCGCCAGAGCCAGGTGAAATCCGTGTACAAGACCCACATCGACGCCATCCACTTCCGCAAGACGGACGAGCGGCGTCTGCACGGGCTGGACGAAGAGAACGAGCAGAAGCTTTTCACCGAGGAGCGCGCCGCGATGCTGAAAGAGCTGGCCAGCAAACCGGATATCTACGAGCGCCTCTCGTCAGCCCTCGCACCCAGCATCTACGAGCACGAGGACATCAAGAAGGCAAGAAAATAGAATCTAAAAATGAGTTTTGATTCGCATCCTTGTGCGTTTATTAAAATATTTTGCTTAGCGATTAACTATATAAATATTTACTTTGTATTTTTGTTTTTATTTACTCGATCTATAATACACCTTATCCGTGTTTGATCTCCAGGGAATCCTGCTGCAGCTGTTCGGTGGCACGCGTAAAGACTTCACCCAGACGGGCCGCGGTAACTTCCGCGCCGAGGTCAACATCCTGCTGTGCGGCGACCCGGGTACGAGTAAATCGCAGCTGCTGCAGTACGTCTTCAACTTGGTGCCTCGCGGCCAGTACACGTCGGGTAAAGGCTCGAGCGCGGTGGGTCTCACGGCCTACGTGATGAAGGACCCGGAGACGCGGCAGCTGGTGCTGCAGACCGGAGCGCTTGTTCTCAGCGACAACGGCGTGTGCTGCATCGACGAGTTCGACAAGATGAGCGACAGCACGCGCTCGGTGCTGCACGAGGTCATGGAGCAGCAGACGCTCTCCATCGCCAAGGCAAGGCCGTCCTGTGTTTCTAAATGGTCTCTGATGTCTTTTCTGTGTGATGTATGACTAGGCCAATCAGAACGCAGAATTCAGAAGCGATGTGATGCAGAACAAATAATATACGATTTGTTTTTGTGTCCAAATGATAGGCTGGGATCATTTGTCAGCTTAATGCACGGACATCCATCCTGGCAGCAGCCAATCCCGTGGAGTCTCAGTGGAACCCTAAGAAAACGACTATTGAGAACATCCAGCTCCCTCACACACTCCTGTCCAGGTACACACGAGCTCCGAGTTCATTCTTTCTCACTGCACACTGGGAATCACTTCATTTCATCTCTCTCTCTCTCTCTCTCTCTCAGGTTTGATCTGATCTTCCTGATGCTGGACCCTCAGGACGAGGTCTACGACAGACGTCTGGCGCATCACCTGGTGGCTCTGTACTACCAGAGCGAGGAGCAGGTGCAAGAGGAGTACCTGGACATGGCTGTACTGAAGGACTACATCGCCTACGCCCGCACCTACATCAACCCCCGATTGAGCGAAGAAGCCAGCCAGACGCTTATCGAGGTCTGACGAGTGTGGATGTAACGTACTAACTTAGGATCTGGGATTAACATTGAAGGGAGGTCATGAAGACTTTTGGGTTCTGACATTTAAAAAAAAACAACTTGTAATTTGACATTGAGACAAATTAATAGAAGCATCGAGAGAAACTAAGAGAGTAGGAAGGACAGGAAGCGATAATAAAAAGGATGAAGATGATGAAGGACTTGAAAGGGAAAAATTAAAGAAAGAAAAAGGATTGAGGGAAAATCGGAGAAGAAGAAAACTGCAAAGAATGAAGTAGGAATGGGGAAAAAAGGGGGAACATATAAAGTTAAGAGTGGGTAGTTAAGGGCAGTTAATATAAAGTTAAGGGCAGTGTAGCTCAGTGGTAAAGACGTTGGAATACTGACCCAAAGGTTGTGAGTTCAAATCCCACCCCAGTCAAGCTGTCACTGCTGGGCCCCTGAGCAAGGCCCTTAACCCTCAACTGCTCAGTTGTGTAAATAAGATAAATGTAAGTTGCTCTGGATAAGGGCGTCTGCCAAAATACCGTAAATGTCTACAGACTTTTGCGGTTAGCTGTAGGATCATATCTACTGAGATAAATTCAGTTGATAAATTTCTTCCTTGTGCTCCGACCCACAGGCCTACGTGGACATGAGGAAGATCGGCAGCGGCAGAGGCATGGTGTCCGCTTATCCCCGGCAGCTGGAGTCGCTGATCCGTCTCGCCGAGGCTCACGCCAAAGTCCGCTTCTCTGACAAAGTGGAGAACATCGACGTGGAGGAGGCGAAGCGGCTGCACAGAGAGGCGCTCAAACAGTCGGCCACCGATCCCAGAACAGGATTCGTTGATATCTCTATCCTCACTACAGGTGCGATGAGGCGTTACAGTGCCATCATGAGCCGTTATACTTCCTTATGGTTAATGATAACAGAATTATAATGATAAAAGAGCTCAGATAAGAGATTACATTGTTTTGTTTCCTGTTGGTGTGTAGGCATGAGCGCGACGGCACGAAAGCGTAAGGAGGAAGTGGCTCAAGCTCTAAAGAAGCTCATCCAGTCTAAAGGCGGCAAAACTCCAGCCATGAAGTACCAGCAGCTGTTTGATGACCTGCGAGGCCAGTCCGAGGCCGTACGTCTTTCATTTCCTTCCTCTGACAGAACGAACTCCTTACTCAGACAACATTAACACGAACGTATTTTATATTCCTAATCTTTAATCTCCTTCTTGTCGCTCCAGGCTATCACCAAGGACATGTTTGATGAGGCGCTCCGAGCTCTGACGGACGAGGACTTCTTAACGGTCACGGGGAAAACCGTGCGCCTGCTGTAAATACCGCACCGGCGACGAATTCTGCTCTCAGCCTGTAGAGGAATTAATATTAACCATGTTCATGTATATGGAGATGTTTGTGTTTTGTGTTTTTGGTATTAAAATGATGTCTGGCTTGTCACATCACATGGTTTTGGGGTATTTCATCTTTGAGGTTTCTGATTTCTGTACCACGCTGATCGGTGACGTAAACCAGAACGAATTTGGTCATTTGTCTGTCTAAGGTCTAACTTCAGAGGATGATTATTATGCGATCTGAATATATGCAGAGAACAAGTTGAGGAGGGGGTGGCGCAGTGGATAGCCCTGTCACCTCACAGCAAGAAGGACCCGGGTTCGATCCCCGGGTGGGGCAACCTGGGAAATTTCTGTGTGGAGTTTGC
>JAOVVG010000047.1:618877-629706 GCA_028566375.1 Leptodoras nelsoni | reverse complement strand
CCAGGCTGGTCCAGTTTAGCCATGAAACCTCCCACACTAAAATGACAGGTGTTCCAGTTTCATTGTCTAACCCCTGTCATTGTAAATGATTATGTAAGGAATAACACCCTCAGTGCGGTTCTATCATAAGGAATTAATCAACAACAGCTGCCCGAGGTGAAGCGGAGTTACTATTACCATCCTGAAGTTGATTATTTTCCTATGACAGCGTGTCCTGAGGTGTTATATTTCCTTTATACCCCGGCCATTCCCTAACCATTACAATTTCTTCTATTAATTAGAGAACACATTGTCATGTTGACACATTTATATTTACATAAACTCTATCCTGAAGACTTTCCATGTTGGAAAACGTAAAATTACAGTGTATATAAGTATATAAGTATAAGTATAAGTAAGCTTTATTGTCATCTCAACACATGCAAGCACATACTGAAACAGAATTTAGTTCCCTGAGGTGACGCTGTAAAGCACCTTATCAGCCCAGGCGGCCATGCTGCACACACAGGCGCGCTGCCTGAAACTGGAGACTCCTTCCGCTTCATGCACTGGTTACTATAGAAACGACAGCGTTACAAAGACGGTGTTCGTTTAAGCCTGTGATTTCCATTCTAGAAACCCCGACCCTTTCCGACCTATCAGACGCGAGAATACAGACCTCTGTGCTGGAATATAAATTCAAACCCGTGAGTGCTTATGTAATAGCTGAACTGAGTTGCTGAATTCCTGACAGCCGTATATGAAGCCTTGCGCGCGTGACGCTCTGTTGCTTCGCAGCCTGTCAGAACGTGTTCGTCCGGATTCCATCTAAAGCAGGGCTCTCGGAAATCTCACTCCGGAGAGTTGTTAATGAAACAATCAAGCCGAAGTATAGGCCGCTGATGAGTAATCCGGCACGCAGCCGTGTACCTGTGGTACGTGCAACAATTTGCTGACAGGATCTCAGGATCACGTTGCATCAACAGTAGATATATATATATATATATTTGCTCTTCTCGGTACAGCGTCTCGGTTTCTGTGCTGCGAGAGCCGCCTGGATGCCACGGTCATGTTTTGAAGGATGAAGTGTCTCTCTGCTATCTCTTCCAGTTTGGGCAGCCATATTTTAAATTAGTACACTTCCCAAACACATTCATCTGTGCCCTCTATCCTGCTAATCAATCCTGCGAAAATAAATGGCACCAAACCTGGAATGCCATCGTGTCATTAATTTCTCTGGAAACATGCATCAAAGCCACCCGTCGCCGTTCCGCGCTGCTCCGGCGTTCACAGACACGCGGGTACGCGCGTGCATGCATGCATTCGCTCTGGGAAATGCATCTTTCTTTTGTATTCGTGCAGGTCAACACAGACAGCGTAAAGCGTAGACACCAAGACGAATCTGAGACGAATTTTCTCTTGCATACAAATGCCTCCCGTCTCAGCCATATTGAGCCGTTTCAAACCGTTTCTGTTCTTGGATACAGTTAGCAAAACGACACCAGGAGTCAGAAGTAATGGCCTTTTAAAGAGATATCATATTTAGCTAACACCTTTGTGCCTTGGTGGATTAATGCCCCTGTTTACACCTGTGAATTTGATATTGATACAGTGACAACTGCTCGAGCCGTGTGAATGATGCTGATGAGTTTGCGTATTCATTTAAGTCGTGGACGGGTGGAGGGGTGGGGGGTGCGGTGGTGGAAAAAAATCCGTCTGGGAAGAAAAGACAAAAAAAAAAAAAAAAAAGAGAGAAGTGGCAAACAAATTCATCAGGAAAATAATGTATGTTCCTTTTTTCCTCCACACTTGCCTGCTCTCCCACACATTCATCTTAACAGAATAATAATTTGTGAAAGTCTCTGACATTTGTGGCTAGCTAGCATGGTAATAAACCCGTGGCTCGGAACGTTTTTTACTTAATTAGAGTCAATCAATCCAAACTTTTGCTCACTTACCGGTGTGAAACAGCGATATAATGAGCAGAAATCAGCACGGTGATTGGAAATACAAATTACAGCTGTTTAAAGAAAACCACACACTCTACTACGTGGCCAGCGATGCAGAAGCCTGCTGGGGACATCTTGAAGGGTTTGGTGCCAAATCGTCGGCTACAGTAGCTCAGGGAGAAGGTGCGATAGAGAGAGAGAGGGAGAGAGAGAAGGAGAGAAGGAGAGAAGGAGAGAGAGAATACAGCAGAGGCTAATTCAGTATGAGTACTGTACAAAATGAAGATTTTGTTTCAATGTAGTCCAGTGAGAGAAATTTGTACATTAATCCAGAATGTGAGTATTATATATATATATATATATATATATATATATATATACATACTAAGTGGTGTGATGAGCGAAATGCTGACACTGGAGACTCCTTCCAAAGCCGTCCGTAATGAAGCAAGCAGCGAACGTAGTTACTATAGAAACGAGAACATATTAGAAAGAGCACATTTGATATATAACCCTGGCTGCCACTATATAGAAAAATAATCAGCGCTTTCTGACCAACGACCAATCGGATTTGAGAATTCGTTATTGGTACTGGGTTTAGTCAAGGCTTCTTTTTTTTTTTTTTGTAGCAAGTTAAGTGGAGGAGCCATTTAATTTTCAAGCAAAGGTTAATTTCTGAAGTTTCTAAAGTGCACAAGGCGAGCTTGGCAGCCACAGCTTGACGTTGTGTTCCAGTTATTATTGTCAGACTATCCAAGGGAGCACAGATAATGTAAAATTCTCTGCTTGGTCCCCGTTTGTTTCACTGCTGACTGGAGGGAGTAATTGGGTGGTGCTGACCATATTATTATCCATTTTCAAACGGGTTACAGCAGTGTTGGAACAAAGGAAGGGGAATGAAATTAAAGGCTTAATGTCTACAAATGTCGCTTTTTTTGCACCAAAAAATGGAAGTGCAAAGCCGAAGGGTTCAACAAAACACAATGTAATACGCGTATTAGGTTATCTAGTGTGTTCCGAGGGTCCTGTATGGGAAGGGGGGGGGGGCACACATGTGTACGCATGATGTGTAGTGTATGACAAATGTACTGTATTACTGTATATATATATATATATGAAAATATACATATGATAAAATATATACGATCGAAAGGAAAATTAATAAATGACACGTGAAAATGAACGGGCGATTCGTTTTTGTTTTTTTTTAATGATAAAAAAGTTACAAATTTAATTAGTGGTGTGGGAAATAAATAACTTGAAAATTAATTATGTAAAAATCACATTAAAATTAAGGACAAAATAAATGAGGGGAAATCATGAGGAAAATATATTAGTGCAGAATTCATGAGGAAAATATTCATGCGTGAAAAGGAGTGATTCTTGTAAAAAAAATAAAATGTAAAAAAAAAATAAAACGAATCATTTGGAGAAAAACTGGGAAAAGTTAAAAAGATCACCAAAACACCTGGAAATCACGTGGAAATAAAGGAATCATGTAATAAAAAAAATGGATATATGATAAAATAAATGACTCATTTCTTTTCAAAAATTATACAAAATAAATAATAAAAAAAAAAAGAATAAATTCGTAAAATCACATGTGAAATCACCTGTGAAAAAAAATGTAAAAAATAAATAATAATAATAATTGAAAATAAATCATTTAAAAAAATGAATTAAAAATAAATTAATATTTCAAGTCGTCAACTCGGGGAAAAATAAATAATTAGTGTAAAAACGACAAACAAATCTGTACGTAGAAATGAAAATGAAAATATTTGATTAAATAATTAAATAAATAATAATAATAATAATAATAATAATAATAATAAGTAAATATAAAATGAATGAAATTTCTGTAGAGGGTATGAAGACTAATCGTAACAGGATGTGACCGTATAACCGTTTACTGGTTTTTAACGGTTTATTCGTGAACGCCGTCCTTCCTGTAAACTCTTTGTTTGTGTGGCGTGTCCCTGTGAGGAACGTTCGGGTTTGGGTGCAGCTTTAACTAATAAAATCTCCCAGTTCTCCTCAGAAATAAGCATCAGCTCTGCTCCAGTGGCTTTACCTTCCCCAGGTGATCGCGCCACTGAGCCCACAGCCGCTCCATCGCACACGGCTCTACTGCTGCTGCTGCCAACCCTGAGGGTGGCTACCCGTTAGCAGCACACACACACACACACACACACACACACACACTAAAATGCCTGCTTGCACATACGCACTCAGGTACACAGAAAGACACACAGAGAAATGCTATTGTCCCTCGAGTGTCCCATCATGTCTCTGCCCTAGCTGCCCAGATGCTCTCTAGGGGACTCTTCTTCTCTTACTCTTCTCTCTCGCTCACACACACACGGGCATTCTCTTTCTCTCTCTTTCTCCCTTTCTCTCCCTCTCTGCTGTATTTTCTTTGTCATGAGTGATCATCTGCAGGTCTCCAAGCGCCCGGGCCCACCTGGTCGAGAACTCGCCCATTAGAAGTCCATATGTGAGAAAGAAGCAGCACAGCTACATTTCTACACCAACGCAACACCCCTGTGGGACACACACACACACACACACACACACACACACACACAGACACACACACGTTTCTCTTAGTATCCTTGTAAGGACCTTCCATTGATATGACTATTAATGCAGTTCATTAACACTATATAATAACCAATATCCAACAACAAGCTTATATATATATATATATATATATATATAATTTTTTTTTTATAAAATCCATCCTTTTTATGAGTTTTTCCTCCTGGGGACCAGGCAAACCTACTGCTGAAATCAAAGACATCAGATATTCCTATCCTAGTGAGGACATTTAGTTACACGGAGTATTAAAGCTAATTTGGCTTATTATCGTTTAGTTGTTGAGTCGATCATATGGAAAAAGTACATTCCCATTTGCTACTGCGTTTCATTTCCATGTTTACACGAATATGAAGGAGCACCAAGGAAGACGTTTCAGAGCAGCCGATCAGACGTTTCACACGTACATTGTGAGAATGTTCAGAAATCACATTGGGTTTTACAGGGTCTGATCTTACAGACGTGACAAGGTTTACGCAGGTACGGATACAGGGGGACACCTGAATACTAGGCTTTTCTGTGTTTAATCTTATAGATCAGAAACAAAGACAAATTAAAGTCACCCAGCAAAAACAAGATGGGCTGAAAGGGAAAGGATGTTTTCCGTATTTAACTAAGTGACCCGTGGAATTCACTACCCAGGTGGGCCGTGGTGAGGACAGAAATGGAATTCCTGCTTAGTATTGCAGTGAACACTCATACAGGATAGAGTTTTTACTGTTTTATGATAAAAATCTAACATTCTTCAGGAGGGGGGGGTGTTGGTGAATTCTGGGGTTTGGTTATAAAATACTGTAGTAATCCTGTTTTAGGGTTTTTTTCAGGGTAATATTCTGTTTTGTAGATTTGTTTGATAATTTCTTTCTGTTTTTGAGGTGTTTTATCCAGGTAAAATAATTTTGTATTGTAAATTTTTTTTCTTGTGATAATATTTTGTTTTAGTTTTTTTGTGATAATATTTTGTTTGTTTTTTTGTGATAATATTTTGTTTTAGTTTTTTGTGATAATATTTTATTTTAGTTTTTTTGTGATAATATTTAGTTTGAGTTTTTTTTGTGATAATAATTTATTTTCGGTTTTTTTGTGATATTTTATTTTAGTTTTTTTTGTGATAATATTTTATTGTAGTTTTTTTGTGATAATATTTAGTTTTAGTTTTTTTGTGCCGTAGATTTCTACATTTTTTTGGTTAAAAAGGCTTGTTTTTTGTTGTAAAGTTATTTATTTTCATTTTAATATTCTGTATTACAGTTTTGTTTGATACAATTCTGTTTTATTTATTTATTTTCATAATTCTTTTCGTAATATTCTGTTTTTGAGAGGCTTGTTTTCCAGGTAAAATAATTTTGTGTTTTTGTGATAATTTTTTTGTGTTTTGGGGGGTTTGTTTTTTGTTGTACAGTTGTGTTTTTTTATGGTAAAATTCTGTTTTGTAGTTTTGTTTAATACAATTCCTTTTTAGTAATATTCTGTTTTTCAGGGTGTTTTTTTCCAGGTAAACATTTTTTTTTTGTGGTAAATTTCTAGATTTGTGTGAGTTGTTATAAAGTTATGTTTTTGTGGTAGAATTTAATATTTTAAAATTCATTTCCTACACTGCAAAATTCCAGGTTCTGTCATTTTGTTTGTGGCTACTATGGTGAACATCTAGTTTTGGAGTAGAATTCTGTGTTTTTTTGTGGTAAAATGTTGCCTTGTTTGTGGTGAAATCCATTTATTGGTAAAGTTTTGAGGTTTTGTAGTAGAACTCTGTTTTTGGTGGTAAACCTCTGGGGGTTTTGTGGTTGTTGTCTATATTTGTAGTGGAATTCTATGAGTTAATTGGTAACTACAGTTCAGTTTTGTTGGTGTAAAAATAGGTTTTCTTGTGGTAAATTTCTAAGGGTTTGTGGTAAATATCTATTGTAGTATTTTTGTACTTGTAGAATCCTGTGAGTTAATTGGTAACATTCTGTTTTGGGATTTTTGTAGTAAATTTCTGTTTTTGGTGGTAAACCTTTGGGGGTTTTGTGGTAAATATCTAATTTTGTAGTAGAAATTATTTTGTTTGTGTTAAATTCTTAATAAATTCTTGTGGGGGTTTGTGGTAAAATTCTGTTTTGGGGTTTATGGTAAATATCAATGTTTGTAGTATAATGTTGCGATTTATTTGATAAAATTCTGTTTTGTTCATCTTAAGTATTCCTGCAGTAAATTTCTAGGGGTTTGTTGTAAAATTATTTTTTTTTACAGTAAAATTCAGATTTGTTCCTGATAAAAAAAAAATAAGAGGCAAAATTCTAGGTGACGTTTTTTAGTTTTTGTGGTAAAATTCTGTTTTCTTTTGTTTTAAATGTATTTTTTTTATCTCTCTATGGTGGCCAGTACCGATCCCCCTCTCGTCCGCCTGCGTCCCGGCTGTAACCGACACAAATCTATAAACGCCGAGGACATTTTCTGAATGGCTTTATGTGTGGAGTCATTATCACTAACATGCTGCTGCTCACAAAAGACTAAGTGGTGTGTTAGACTACAAATACAGCATAAAGCACACAGATCATTTGCACGGAATAAACATGGGTTTATGCTGTAAAATAACTGGGAGCATCTTTTAACAATGCTAACATACTACAGGCTGGGAAAAACCCACACTATTAAAGCGCAGGCTCTTCCACATGACTCAAACGTCTGAAGGCTTTAACGTAGGACTTTTTGTTTTTTTTTAATTAAATAAAAAAAAAAAACACAACTTCAAACACAAAACAGCTACTTCCTTAACGTCACTGCACCACATTTAGTTAGCAAAAATATTTTTCTTTTTTACAAACAAGATGATATCGCAGCACTCCGTGATATTAATATGATCTGTTCCCTGATCTGTAAAGCACCTGGTTATCTTGCTCGGTGCCGATAAGAAAAAGTGCTGCGGATTTCCAGTTTGTGAGCACATTTGGGCTGAATCTTTCACACGTCACAAATTGCAGATGGGAAGCGGTGATCTTGAACAGCCGATCACCCCAGCGTGACCATCTGACACCTTCCATTTAGGAAAATAATACTTTCTATCTTAGCATACTCTCCCCACTGCAGCCAACCAAAGGAAATATGCTTGGAGGAGTTTCAGCTACGAACTTTCACTCCTTCTGTGCTCCTCTCTCTCTCTCTCTCTCTCTCTCTCTTTCTCTCTCTCTTTCTCCTTATCCAGGATCTCATTTTTACCCTTTCTGTATATTATATATAGGCATATATATATAGTGAATAATAGTTTCAATTACTTGTATGTAACATGTATTGTTGTACATATGAACACACTTCCTGTATAGCACCTTAACACAATATATCATAAACTAAACCTAGCTAAGGTTATCATTTACACTCCTCCACGGGAATGGATTAGAAATCATGTATCAAATAAAGCAAAAATAAATCACATTTCAGACCGCCATTAACATATGACGTAATGGAGAATAAAATTGTATTATGGTAAGGAATAAGACACCGGAAGTTTCTTCTTACGCACTCTATTAAAGTGTGACGTCATCATTTTTATGCATTTATAGTTACTTTAATGTTGTGGAGCATCCAGAAGGATTAACCTTTACTCACGTTCTGTTACTTTCTCCTGAAGTTTTATCATAGTGGAAGAAAATCTAGAGAAAACGTAACTCCTCAATCTTAAAGACTTCCTGTTTACTTACTGTGAGTTAATTGGTAAAATTGTGTTTTGTTCCTGTTAAAATAAGATTTCTTGTGGTATATTTTAAAGGGTTTGTGGTAAAATACTGTTTCTTGGTGGTAAACTTCGGGGGTTTTGTGGTAAAAATCTATTTTTGTAGTAGAATTTTGTCATTTAATTGGTAAAATTCTATTTTGTTTGTTAAAATAAGTTTTCTTGTGGTAAATTTCTGTTTTGGGGTTTTTGTAGTAAAATTCAGTTTTTTTGTTGATAACCTCTGGGGCATTTGTGGCAAATATCGATTTTTGTAGTAGAATGTTGTGATTTATTTCATAAAATTCTATTTTGTTTGTTAAAATAAGATTTCTTGTAATGTATTTCTAAGGGTTTGTGGTAAATTTCTGTTTTGGGGTTTTTGTAGTAAATTTTGTTTTTTTGGTGGTATACTTATGGGTGTTTCTTTTGGTAAAATTCTATTTATGTAGTAGAATTTTGTCATTTAATTCATAAAATTCTATTTTGTTTGTTAAAATACGTTTTCTTGTAGTACATTTCTAAGGGTTTGTGGTAAAATTTCTGTTTTGGGGGTTTTTGTAGTAAAATACTGTTTCTTGGCGGTAAACTTTGGGGGTTTTGTGGTAAAAATATATATTTTTGTAGTAGAATTTTGTGATTTATTTGGTAAAATTCTATTTTGTTTGTTAAAATAAGTTTTCTTGAGGTAAAGTTCTCTAAAGGTTTGTGGTAAATTTCTGTTTTGAGGTTTTTGCAGTAAAATTTCTGTTTCTTGGTCGTAAACTTCTGGGGGTTTTTTGGTAAAATTCTATTTTTGTAGTAGAATTTTGTCTTTTAATTGGTAAAATTCTGTTTTGTTTGTTAAAATAAGTTTTCTTTTGGTTAATTTCTAGGGGTTTGTAGTAAAATTCTGTTTTTTGGTGGTAAACCTCTGGTGCGTTTGTGGTGAAAATATATTTTTTTAGTTGAATTTTTGATTTAATTCATAACATTCTATTTTGTTTGTTAAAATAAGTTTTCTTGTGGTACATTTCTAGGGGTTTGTGGTAAATTTTTGTTTTGGGGTTTTTGTAGTAAAATACTGTTTCTTGGCAGTAAACTTAGGGGGATTTGTGGTAAAAATCTATTTTTGTAGTAGAATTCTGTGATTTGTTTGGTAAAACTCTATTTTGTTTGTTAAAATAAGTTTTTTTGAGGTAAAGTTCTCTAGAGGTTTGTGGTAAATTTTTGGGGGTTTTGTAGTAAAATTCAGTTTTTTTGTTGATAACCTCTGGGGCATTTGTGGCAAATATCGATTTTTGTAGTAGAATGTTGTGATTTATTTCATAAAATTCTATTTTGTTTGTTAAAATAAGATTTCTTGTAATGTATTTCTAAGGGTTTGTGGTAAATTTTTGTTTTGGGGTTTTTGTAGTAAAATTCTGTTTTTTGGCAGTACACTTCTAGGGGTTTTGTTGTAAATATCTATTTTTGTAGTAGAATGTTCATTTATTTGGTAAAATTCTATTTTGTTTATTAAAATAAGTTTTCTTGTGGTAAATTTCTAGGGGTTTGTAGTAAAATTCTGGTCTTTGGTGGTAAACCTCTGGTGGGTTTAAGGTGAAAATATATTTTTGTAGTAGAATTCTGTGATTTATTTGGTAAAATTCTGTTTTGTATCTGTTAAAATAAGTTTTCTTGTTGTGAATTTCTAGGGGTTTGTGGTAGAATTATGTCTGGTTGTTTTAGTGGTAAAAGTCTTTGCACCTTTTGCAGTAAAATTCAGATTTGATTTGATTCAGAATTTAGTAGAATTTTGTGATTTAATTGGTAAAATTCTATGTTGTTTGTGTTAAAAAAAATTTTCTAGACTTCTGGGGGTTTGTGGTACAAAGCGATTTTTGTAGTAGAATTTTGTGATTTAGTTTGTAAAACTCAATTTTGTTTTCTTAAGTTTTCTTGTGGTAAATTTCTAGGAGTTTGTGGTAAAATTCTGTTTTGGGGTTTTGGCAGTAACAGTCTTTGCATTTTTGCAGTAAAATTGTTTAGGATAAAAATAAAAGAAGCAAAATTCTAGGTGTGTTTTTTGTTTTTGTGTTAAACTTCTAAAACCCATGGAGGCATGCTGTTATAGGAAAATAATCCACCATGAGATGGTCCAAGTTGAAGTTGATTATTTTATTTTAACAGCATGCCAACCATTACATTTTCTTTTTTTACATACTGTATTAAAGCGTGACATCATCATTTTTATCTATTTATAGTTACTTTCATGTTGTACTAATCCACAAAGGAGGTAGTTCCTCACTTTAACCTTTACTCACATTCTGTTACTTTTTTCTGAAGATTTTATAATAATGTAAGTAAATCTAGAGAAAACATGACTCCTCAATCTTAAAGACTTCCTGATAGCCGAGACTCCTGCCATAAATGTTAAACATCATGGTATAGTACAGTGCGTATGAATGAGCAGAGTTTAGTGTACTACCTCATTTCACATTATAAAAACTAATATACAAGGAAATCTGCACACACTGTCAGATTCTGGCTGATTATATATATATATACACTCCTTACAGACCAGCTAAAAAATTGGAAGAATTTGCATTTTGCACCACTGGATCTTAAGAAGGTTCTAAGCAGAGCTTCACAAT
>JAOVVG010000047.1:340434-352934 GCA_028566375.1 Leptodoras nelsoni | reverse complement strand
ACTGAAGCCCCGCCTCCTGTACTCACTCTGATGGAAAGCAGAAAAATCAGACTTTTTTTTTTTTTTTAGACTTTTAGGTATTTAATAATAAAACATTAACAGAATTTTAAGATTGGATTATTGAGATTTATCAGTCAATTTAATCATTTTAATTGTTTTTAAATAAATACATTGAAATAAGCATTTTTGTAGAGGTTATATAAAACAAAAATTTTAATAATATATAAAAAAAATTTAATTAAATTTAAAATAAATGTATTAACATTTTAAAATATATAAATAAAAATATAAATAAAAAAATGACATTTAGAATACATAAATTATATATTATATATATATATTTTTTAATGTAAATTATATGTAGTCTAAATAAATATTTTTCACCCCGGATGTAACAGTTCTCTATAACGACCTCGCGGGTTGGAGTGAAGGCTGTTACCTTTATGAAATCAGTCAGCGTGTTGTAAATATGAGCTCCTTTGGGCAGGAAGAAGCAGCTCCCCGGACTGACATCGTTAAAGAAGAACAGCTCCTGCTCCTGATTGAAGACCAACATAAGAAAATTAACACCACCACCACCACCATGTCATAAACGCACGCTTTTCCGGACCTTTCCGATGCGCCGATGGTCTCGCTTCTTCGCCTCGTCCTGCTCGAGCTCCCACCGCTCTCGCTCTCTGTCCCCGGGGAACGAAACTCCCAGAATCCTTTGCACACCCGTTGCGTCGGGACCGGATGATAAGGTCACAGGAGAAACCTGCAGAGGAAGAGAGGAGAGGTGAGAAAGTACCTTGATGATGAAACGGAGGAGTTTAGGACCCTGAGGATTTTGCAGTGACTCACCTGTAACATCTTAAAGGAGCGCAGGAAGCTCGTGTGAGGGAGGAGAGGACCGGACGACACACCTACACACACTCCACACCTACGTACAAGTACACACACAGAGTGCTCTCTGGGTCAGTGAGATTCTCTTAGAGCTCAATACTGACACCTGGTGGCCTGATCACAGCACAGCATCTACACTGAGAATCGAATGCTGCGATTCAGGATGCAACAAACATGAATTAAACCTTTTGGCCTTTAAGGGGTGCTTGTGCAAGGCTGTTGTTCACAAGTGTGTGTGTGTGTGTGTGAGATAGAGAGAGAGAGAGAGAGAGGGACAGATACACACCTGTACACGCCGACTGTGTGTCCAAGCGTCAGAGCCTCTTCAGCACACTGCAGCCTCACTTCGTCGTCCTGCCACAAACATCACATCACACACTTCATCTCATCCACAGCATTGGCAAGGTTAAAGGTCATGACCTGTAGCTGACCTGAAAGAGCTGTCGGAGTTGTTGCGCATTCAGCTGCGTTGTGGTGACGGGGAGTTTTAACGCCGCCGCCTGCACACACATCCGCTCCACTTCCTCTACGCACACAGAGCTGAGACAGACGCTCAACATCATCATCATTATCATCATTATTATTATTATTAATAGTATTATTAGTATTACAACCCCAAGCTCCGCCCACGCTCGGTTATCGTCGCTAAGCAGAGGAAATATTTCTGCAGTCTTTAAATTACACCTCAAATACTCAGAATATTTATCTATTTATTTATAGCAAAAATGAATTTCTATATTTATTTATAATAAAAAAAATTGGATTAAAAATAAAAAAAAAACAATTAAATAAATATAACAGTATAATAAAAAAACAGTGTAGCAGTTATTAATAAAAAAATTATTCTTTAAATAATAAAATGAAAATATGTATACATGATAAACATAAATAAATAAATCTAGATATAATTTTTTTTATTCATTACTGTTAGTGATGAACACGATGCTGTAATTAATAATCAGTAAATAATACACATATATAGCAATAAAAATACGTTCGAAAATGATTTGTAAAATATTGCAACTTTTTTAAAAAATGTATACATTTTTTGTAAAAATGTATAAATACAAATAAATAATCTGAGAACATACACAATAAATAAATAATAAAATAATCAGAATGTAAATAATAAATATGGTTATGTACCTGTAAAACAAACATTGCATTATAAAGTATATTGTCATAAAAAACAATTAAATTAGAATGAAAGCTATTTAGAGACAGTAGTGTGTGTGTGTGTACCTGTGTTCCAGTCTGTAGTCACAGTACAGTCCAGTGTCTGAAACGCCTTCACGACACACCTGAGCTCCAAACTGTGTTTCCATCACACTCGCTAACACACACGCACCCGTCCTCCACACCACCTACACACACACACACACACAAACACACAATTCATACACAACCTGTAAGACATTAGGAATTTATTTTCAGAATCCCTCACTCACTCACACTCTCTCTCTCTCACACACACCTACCTGTCTTCCCTCTGTGGAGTCGAAGCTGAGCAGCTGCAGCTCACAGTCGTCCTCCAGGGGGCGAGATAACTCCCATAATGCACCGCTCACCCTGCTCACTACGGCTCCTTTGACCCTGCACAGTCAGTCACAATTAAGCCCCGCCCCTTTTGATCTCCACCGAGTCTCAGTCAGTAAAATAAGTGTCTGCGTGTGTGTGTGTGTGGACTCACCGTGTGTACTGAGCGATCTGCAACGGGGTCGTGACCCCCGACACTCCTTTCACCGTTCTGCCATCGGGCAACTGGACGCTCAGCTCTCGCCCTGGCTCCGCCCCTTTCCGGCCAAGACTTTTAGAGAAGGCCTCAAAGAGCCTCAGGCGCTCTGATTGGCTGGCTGAGGGCTGAAGCTACAAACACACAAACACACACACACAAAAATGCAATATTTAGATTGTAGCATTTATTAAAAGGTAAATCAAAACTTTACACACAGATTATATAACAATATAAAACAAAGAGACAGAGAGAGAGAGAGAGAGAGAGATACAGAGAGACACACACACACACAGAAAGTGTGTGTGTGTGTGTGTGTCAGTATTAGTGTTTATGAGGACCAGGATGCAGTAATATTATAATGTGAATGAATGTAAACCTGTGTTTAATAAGTGTGTGTGTTTGTGAGAGAGAAGTAAAATGTTTCCTGATTATTTTGCTCATCAGTTCACTTTTCAGGACTGGACCTGTGTGTGTGTGTGTGTGTGGTGCACGATTCCGTAGTAAACTAAAGGATGTGTCCCTAACTGCACTGTGTTTATAAAGAAGCGACGCTCTGGCCTGGTTTTTCCTGATGGTCACATGACCCAGTGCATCGCCATGGCGACGCCAGCGTTTCTTTTAACCCAGCACGTTTTGCCCTTCATCATACCAGTGAGTGTGTGTGAGAAAGAAAGAAAGAAAGAAAGAAAGAAAGACAGACAGCCTTAAACAGTTTGCAACAACATTAGTACACCCTGTAGTTTACCAACGGGGAAAATAAAATAAAATATCATTAAAAAAAATGTTTAATTTGAAAAAAAAAAAAAAAGAAAAAAAAAAGGGAATTAAAATAATTGTAATACAAAAATAAATCAATCTAAGTGTATCGTAATACAATAATTAAGTAAATAAAAAAATAAATAATAAACCTGGGGGGCGGAGTTTCAACAAAACAACAACAAAAGAAAAGGTATACATGGAGTGAGATTGTACACAACAAGAAGATCTAAAAGCTCACAGCTTAGTCCTGATATAGGCTATTATCAGAGTGTGTGTGTGTGTGTGTATGTATGTATATATATATATATATATATAGATGTGCTGCTATAATGCCATGTCTTACGCCCGAGTGTATACAAATACATGCATTTATACATGCTCACACACACACACTCATACAGTCACTCTCTCACTCACACACACTCACTCTCTCATACACTCACTCATACACAAACAATCACTCACTCATACACAAACACACTCACTCATACACACATTCTCTCTCACTCACTCACTCACTCACTCAGACACACACACACACACAGTAGGTCAGGTCTGATTCACTGTTGCATTAGTGTGTGTTTAAGTGTCTCCTGCTTCATCACAGACACACTTTGTCCTCATCTGGTGTGTGTGTGTGTGTGTTTATGTGCTGAGGAATCCAGTCAGCTGCTTTTTAAAGAGTCCCCAGTCCTGTCTCCTTACTGCTCCTAATCACATTACACAAGTAAATGAAATAAAGCCTGCAGTGATCTGGAAGAGGTGCATGAGGAGAGGTGTGTCTCTTGTGTAAGAGTAGTTAATATCTAACCACCTTCCTGATCAGGATGAACCCTGAAGCATCCTGTTACCTCTCCCAGGACCAGATCTCCCACCTCCCTCACCTCACCTCTCCTCTCATCCCCCACCTCACCTCACCTCTCATCCCCTCTCTAACCTACACCTGCTGGTCCCTGCTCATCTTTACATCCTGTATAATGTTCTGAAAAGCTGCCGGTCTGACTCAACACGTCTCCAAAGCCACCCAACACACCTGCAGAACAAAAACAACCGGATCTCATGTCAAAGTCAGAGACGGATATAAAAGGCTAAGGTTTATAAATATAACCTTGCTGTAGCTCCTGGGGCTCCTCAACGCCGACCTCCTCAGGGTCTCGTGGGACAGAGCTCGCCGCCAACACAACGCGCTTATCATCTCCTCAAAAGGTTTACAAGCTCAAATCTTTTTAAACAGATCATTAAAAACAAGCTCCACCATTTTTTTTGTTTATATATTCTCACAACGTCGTTCCCTGTCGTCCTCTGTGCGTCGCCATGTTACCGGAACTAACCGCTGATTGGTCGCAGCTTTTCCACGGGCTTGACCAATGAGAAGGCGAAGAAGGGTGGGGAAGAAGCGCGGGCGCATTCGAATACATCAACCAGGCACACACAATGCGCATACAACAAAAAAAATCAGCCTGAGGTAATTTCTGCGCGCCATTTTTTTTTTTAAAACAGGAATGCACTTTTGAGATTGTTCTCATCCATGTACACAAAGGAAATACGACCAAACTAAATCCACCTGTTGGATAAACATTATACTATATAGGATTTTTAAAAATCTATAAATATTAATCTGTTTATGACTGATCTAAGATTAGAGTTTTAGATGTTTAACATAGGGAGGAAACATTCCCAGTCAATAAAACGGCTTGAACTGTACGTCAAAATAGTATGAGTGTGGAATAACGTGTACGTCCCAAGTAACGGTGGTCTTTATGATAAATACAGGAGATTATAGGGACAGAAAATGGTCAGAGAATGTTCTGGAATCTGGACCGCTTACATCCACGGTGCGAATGCGTCCTGTGGTAAAGCGACACGTCTAAACGTTGAGCGTGTGCACCTTTCAGTTCTGAAGTTATCTGAAGTTATCTTCATGAAGCTTCATGAAAGGATGGACCCCAATGGAAAGCTACGCTCTTAGAAATCCGGTTCTACTACATTTCCAACAATGCTAAATGCGTTGGACAAACGGTTCTCCGGGACCACGGTTGGGGAACCTGTATCCCCCTAGGGTTTAGATACGACCTTTTTAAGAGTGTACCAAAAAGGCGTAGGTGAAAACGACAATGTGGAAAGTGTTGGATATCCGGGCTGAGAGACGATATGGGCGATATGTGGTGTGTCTCATACAGATCTGTGTAATGTAAAACAAAAAAGAACAACAAAATCAATACAAATAATAAGTAATCAGCTTGCAGGATGGTGTGTGTGTGTTAAGTAAATGCAAATCATTTGTAAAAGCCTTAGATTCAGTTTAAAAAAACAAAAACAAAAAAAAACAAAGAAACATGTACATGAGATGTAGTGTAGTATTCAGAAGCTAACAGTCATCTATAACAGGGTTCTTGCATGTTTATAAATAATGGCTATCTCCTAAACGCTAGCGCTTCATACAACAGTTATTACAACCGTAGTACAAAACATACTTCTCAAAAAACCTAGAATATGAACAGTATTATGAATTACTCGAGCTAGTCAGAGTAAAACAACTCAATTTGACACCACACTATTACTACTGACTGGCTGCTAACTGACTAGCATGCTAGGAAAAATAACTTTTGTACCTAGCTAGCTAGTCTCCCACAAAGTGATCATTATCTACACTAAGGACATGTTAGTGAGAGACTAAAACACAAATGACTGCTAGTTCTGATACAGAGCTTTGGTTACTAGCCAAACACTGAAACACAGATAGCATAACAAACTAGCATCTAGCTAGCAACAGAGTAAAGTATCTCAGACTGAGGTGAAGATATGACCAAGTTTCATGTGAACAAATACAGGAAGGCTAAACTCATCTTTCCAGCTAATCTGGTGAACCTGGGTACTAGTTACATGCTAGCATGCGAGATTAGCTTTCTATACGAAGCAGTACACTCGGCTAAAGACAAACAGAGGTTGCTAAACTAGCAAGAGAGCTACGGCCAGAGAACATGGCTAATATGAAGCGTAGCGTTTAAGAGACAGCCATTTTGTTCCTCGTTTCGGTTCACGCGTAAATACGTAAACACTAGCTGTGTGATCGATCGACAGAAAGAGAGAGGGAGTGAGTGAGTGAGTTGTTGGTCGAAATGTGTATGCATTCAGGACAAAAGAAGACACCGTATATCACCACCACCATGTTCCTTAAATGTTCACATGTTATGAACCAAAATGGAGGGAAAGAAAAAGAAAGAAAGAAAAAAACAAACCACACATATCACTAGTTTTACAGGCAGTATTAGCAATATGTACATTCATTACAGCTCATGTCTCTGTGTGGGTGGAAACCAGTAACACCACATTCTTCCAAACACTCAATCCTCAAGGTGTGTGAAGCGTTTTATAGCGTTTATGTGCAGTATTGAAACGGGAAAATATTCATTTAGTAATAGCTAGCTTAGTGACAAATGCTGACTGGAAAAATCGGAGCCGCGTGTCGACACATTTTGCGCGTTTGCAGCATGAAGATCTACAAGAACATGCTAACAAAGTAACGTAGCCTAGCGCTGTCTTTGAGCCTGGATTCACGCATTCACTTTGAATGGGGTTATGTACGTAACGCGCCGCTGTTGCGTTGTTCGCGGTAGACGTTGAGGAAAGCTGAACCGTTTCAGTGGCGGCAAAAGTGCCAGCCAATCAGATTGTGTTTATGCAAATACTCCAGCTCAGGCGCTTACCAAACAAATCACGTTTATGCAAATACCCTTGAGAGCGCTCTCAACTGAGCCAAAATGGCGGCCCAACCACACAAACGTTTATTTTTTTAATAAATTGTAATTTGTTTGGCTTTTTTTTCCCCTGTACTTAGATTTGTCTAAAGTTCCTGAGGTGATTCACGATATCACGTTGTTAACACGTTCGCATGCTAACTAGCGATGTTAAACAACAGTAAAATCACAGCGCCGTGATTGGTTGTCGACAACCCGCATTGTCGGACACGCCCACCAGCAAGCGTTAACGTTAGTCGCAGGAATAAACGCGTAGCAATGTATCACGCTACTAGCTAGCAGAATTAGACTTAATGAAGTCATCAAAAAAAGTTTTTTTAATTTTGAAAGCGAAAATTGGAAATTTTATGCTAACTAGCGGTACGGCACGGTAACTAGCTAGCAGACTGAAGTAACATTCCAGCTAACAGAGTTTCCTCAGCTCATACCGAAGATTTTATTTTATGGTAAAGTTATGCTAACCAGTTGGTTTACTAACTAGCTAACAAAGTAAAGTACAACTATTTCATGTATTGATTTGATTAAATGTAATTCTACTGTTAAATGTAATCATACTGCTTGTGTTTACAGCCATTTTTAATTCCTTATGGGAAGCTTGAGTCGCGTTTATAAAGCACGGCGGGAGGAAAAGTTAACCCCGTGACAGGAAGTGGACGAGGCTTACGCGTCGGAAAATCTTTGAAAATTACGACCTGGAAGGTGCGATGTGTAATTCAAACAGAAAATAAACAGGAAACAGACAAAATGCAACATCCGAGTGCTTCTTCCTTTACCGTCCAATCAGATTCCTAGGAAAAGGAAAACCTTTAAAGAGCTACGTGTACGATTTTGGCATTTTAATTTTATGAAGATGTGCGGGGGCGGAGCCTAAATATGCGCGTACGCATCGCTAGAGCTCGGCATCCAAAGGAACAAGGGATCTCAGGAAAGGGGCGTGGCTCAATTATGCAAATCAGCTATTCTGTAATAGCACAGTTTTTTGTTTTTAAATCGTACACGTAGCTTGTTTATGTACAGATATTTTAAAGTTACACAGTTTTGGATTCACATTTTTCTTGAAAAGGAAAAAAAACCCAAAAACAAACACCATAATCAGAACGATAAAGAATTCTAAGCCCGCGATCATTCTTGTTTCTCAACGCAGGGCTTTTATTAGTAACAATACACGCGATAACAAAAAAAACCAAAAACAAAATCAAACCAAAGACAGGAAGTAGAAAGAAGGAAGCATTAAGATTGAGCCGTGTGGCGCTGATTGTGTACTTGCCGTTGTGCATCCTAGCTGTTGCGCAAGAATGAGATGAGCCTGCGTTCACATTAGCAAAGGACAAAGCCCCGCCCCTAGCCCCGCCCCCTAAATTCTCAACTGCGAAAAGTAAACGGGGTACAGGAAGAGGTTTGAAGCAAAACTAGCATACGAATTATACCTTTTTCTGATCTGGACGGACCGCACCGATGTCTAGTGTGAACGCAGGTTTGATCCAGATCTTTGTGGAGCAGAGATGAAAGTGTTTTTACAGACAGAGTGAGAGTTTAAGAGCAGGAATGCAGAAGCCACACAAGAAAGAGAGAAAGCTTCTATTTACATTCTTAATTACAGGTCGAGATCATTCAGAATGATCTGGTTCTCACACTCACACTCACACACACACACACACACACACACACAAGTGGAAATGATCAGAATAACCACCTTTTCTCTCTCTGTTCATCTTCCTTTCTCTCCTAGTTCATCCCACCATCTTATCTAGAGGGGAAACCAAGCTGGGGGCGGGGCTTAAAGGTGCATGTGTTTAGGCTCATGTCATGTAACCTTTAACCTTATTAGTAAGGGAAAAGGGGCTACGCAGACGCAGTGCAACCTTTAATAGCGAGGAGGCAAATATGGTCGTTTAGGAGCGTGTAATGATCCACCTCGGTAGGCGGGGCCAGGCCGCTTCGCACCTGGTAACAAGGGCTCTCGGGGAAAGGGGAGGGGCAAGGGAAGCCTCTGTGAAGGCAAGCGTAGAAGAGGACGGGGTGGGGAAGGCAAAAGCGGGCGGGGCTCTCTGGACGGGGTAGGGGTTGTGGGTGTGGTTGGGGTGTTAGGTGAAGGCGAGGTCGGGCTTTGCCCCAGCAGCGGGCGATGAGGGGGGCGCATGGAGTGAGATTTAGCCCTAGAATTGTTAGAAGTGACAGCACCGCCCCCATGGGCTCCAACCGCCTCCGGACGCAGATTAGCAGGTGGGAGGGGCAAAATTCGGTCAATGGGGACCAGGATGCCACCCACCATCACAGCAGAAGTAGTAGGGGAGGGAGGGAAATCCCTAGAAGGGGTCAAGGGAGGTGGAGTGGGCGGGGCAATGTGAAGAGGAGGGACAACTGGGGGGCCTTGAGGGAAGAATGGAGGGGGAGGTGGTGACGAGTATTGCCCCTGGGGAAGTAATAAATGCGCCTGGGCAGATGGGGTGTGGTCTCCAGAACTCTCAGGGCCATGATTTCCAGGGTGAAGCAGGGGCGGGGCCTCCATAAACTCCGCCTCTTCGTACCACACCCCGCTCCCTCTGGTTGCACCGCTGGACCTTCTGGGACCTCGACCAATCACGCGAATGCTCTCAACTGTCTGGATGCGGTTGCTGTAGCCGAGCGGATCTACGGAAGTGGCGTCGTCGCCGGTTGCCGCGGTAACCACGGTTTCAATGCGATGATAGCGTTCGTTGTCTCCACCCATCACTTCCTGTTTCTTTGCCGCCTTCTTCCCTGCTTTTTCCTCCTTGCCTTTTTCTCGGTGAGCTCCTACACTCGCTCTTCTCCCTTCTGTTTTCGTTTTTGCGGTCACTTCCTGCGCAGTGAACGAAGATGATGTGGAAGAGGAGGAGGAGGAGGAAGGGGCGTGGCCAGGGGAAGCCTCACTCCTCCTCTTCCCTACTTCATGCTCTTTGCTTTTCACCGCGCCCTTTCCTGACGGGGTTCGGTAGTCTCTGTCTTTCCGGTCGTCTTCAGTGCCCCAGGACGCAACGTGGGCTTTGTGGCTCATAACGCAAGGGCTGTCGACGATTTCATCCTGTGTCGGAGTCCCGCCCCTTTCGTCTCGAACTGGTGTTGCGTCTCCGCCCACAAGCAGCGGGCTGTTACTCTCCGCCTCGAACACGCCTGCAAATCCGGGATTCACTTGCAGGAAGTTGTTGATTTTTGACTCCAAGCTCGGCATCACGACTTCCTGTCTGTCTTTCTCCCTCTCTTTCTCCCACTCTATCGCTCTCTCGCGCTCCGGCTCACGGCTCAGATTGGTGTTTTCGGAAGCTTTCGGATCATTCGGGGTGGTTGGTGTTGCTGGAGTGGTGGTTGTCGTCGTAACGGTTGCTGTAACTGTTGCCGTGGTGACGGTAGAAGAAGAGGGGACAGAGGTTGGCGAGGTGAGAGAACCGGCACGGGCGGAGGAGAGCAGAGAAGACAAACCTGAAGGACCAAAAAAGAACAGAGGATAAACAAAAAGCCAAGTGTGTGTGTGTGTGTGCTTAAATATGTAAAGTGTGTGTGTGTGTGTGATGTTACCAGCATGTGTGTGTGTCTTTGTGAGAGCATTCAGGATTCCCTCTGGGGAAATGTCCACTCTCGACAGAATGCTGGCCAGGGGATTGGGTGCTGCAGATCCAACAGTGGGCGTGGCTTTTGGTGTGGGGGTGTGGCCTGGCTGTGTAGTGGGAGTTCCCGGAGAGGGGCGGGACACAGGACTTACACCTGGGGAGTGATAAACAATCAAACAAACAACAAAAAAAAGCATTAAAAAGATAGAAAGCAATGATAGACGCACTTTCTAAAAGTAAACTAATAGGAATAAATCGCATTTTTTACAAAGTAAAAAAAAAAGTAAAATAGAAAAAAAAAAAAAATCTAAAACAAAACTGAAAAAGTCAAAATCTGAAATTAAAAATCTCAGAAAAAATAGCACCATTAAAAAAAAGGAAAATGAATAGATAAAAAAAGAATAGAAAAATATAAACACTAATAAAAAAAATATGAATAATTAATAATATAAAAAGATAAAATAATTTTTTTTTTTTTAATTTTATTAAAAAAATACTCAGTAATGCACTAAGAGCACCAATCTCCCCCCAACACTCATCCACGTGACGAGGTTTTGTCTTTATCTGACTGCATCTCCTCACCGGTGTTCTTCATGGCGTTAGTGATGCTGTTCAGGATGGAGCTGATCTTCCCCAGATCCACATTGGCCAGGTTTAAAGGGGCGGGGCTGACAGTACTGGTGGGCGTGGTCACCGCAGACGAGGACGCCGTCTGAACGGCTGCGGGCTCGGGCGCTGCTTTCGTGGGAGGAGCTAAAGTAGGGGACGTGGCTGCAGTTGCGTTGGAGGCTTTGGAAACTGCAGGCGGAGACGCTTTTTCTTTTTTGTCTTCATCTAAGAAAAAAAAAAGATTATATATATAAATAAACACACAAAACAAATGAAAGACAGAATGACAGAACGAAAGCGTACCGATAACGCTTGCAGGGTTAGCGGTCTCCTCATCAGACATGTCCATGTCCTCGACGTCTCGGTTGTCCTTCTCGTCTTTCGTTTTCTGGCCGCGCCCCAACCCGTGAAAGGGCGACTCGGACCCGGAGGGTGACGGTGCATCCTCCGAGGGCGAGGGAACCGGAGACTCCGCGTCAGGCAGCGTTGCTTTCAGGGCGTCCAGTTTGCGTTTCAGATTCAAAACGCGGCTCGCGAACGTCTTGTACGCCTGGAGACGGAGAGACGCGTCTAACAATAAGCATTAAGATTCTGCTGTAGGTTTTAGACATAGGAAAGCACTGCAGGTAATAAAACGGTGATTTTGACCCTCAGGGTTAACGCTTTATATGTGGCTCAATGTCCTGAATGTCTATTGTATGTTATGTTAACTTACGTTAGCGACAATTTTGACCTCTTTGTACTGCATTTCGTAAAAAACGTCAGCGTTCCCCAGAGCCTCAAGCAGCGCCGGCCCGGTCTCCTTCTGCCCTTCTAGGAACGTCACAACCTCCTGCAGCTTCAAGCTGCCTTCCTCAAAATCCTTAGAGAATTTATTTCCTCCGGCTTTATCTGGGGATTTAAAGAGTTATTTAGGATAGGGACCACGTACAATCGTTGAAATGAGGATATGTTCATTTACTTATTTATATATATATACACAGGGGTTAGACAATGAAACTGGAACACCTGTCATTTTAGAGCACAATAATGTATTAGAATGGTGTAGGGCCTCCTCCTCCTTTTGCGGCCAATACAGCGTCAATTGGTCTTGGGAATGACATATACAAGTCCATTCTTCTTGCAGGATAGTGGTCAGGTCACTACGTGATGCTGGTGGTGGAAAACGTTTCCTGGTATGCTGACATT
>JAOVVG010000044.1:23651571-23665637 GCA_028566375.1 Leptodoras nelsoni | reverse complement strand
TGAGAATCTACAATGTAAATAGTCATGAAAATAAAGAAAACGCATTGAATGAGAAGGTGTGTCCAAACTTTTGGCCTTTACTGTATGTGAAGTAGAACCTGATGTGGTCTTCTGCTCTTACAGCCCATCAGCTTCAACTTTAAGTCTTGGATATTATGGGATGCTTTTTTGATCACCATGGTTGTAGAGTGGTTATGTACATTATCACCTTCCTGTTAGCTGGAATCAGTCTCTTTCACGTTCCTGCAGAACTGCTGCTCATTGTACAGTAGTATGCTTTATTTTTTCACACCATTTACTGAGTGTAGACGTGTTTATTGTGTAAACTCTTGCAGTTGTGTTCGTCCTGGACAGTCCTGGAGATGAGCATCTTCTGAAATATTCAAACCAGCCCATCTGGTACCAACAACAAAGATAACCACGATAACTTTATCTTCCTTCATTCTGATGTTTGACGTGAGTCTTAACTGAGACTTTTGACCTGGATCTGCAGGATGTGATGCACTGCACATGAATAAGTAGGTTGCAACAACTGCTGTTTCAGGTCTACCAGCCTTAGCTTTGGATATTCCAAAGTTAACGTTAATGACTAAGCACTGTTGGATAAGAGCGTCTGCTAAATGCCATAAATGTAAATGCTGCACAGGTGGTCAGTGAGTATACATTTTAGTGTTGCTCCTGCAAAGTACAGTGAGTGCTATTGTGATACCCATGAGCCCTTGGGGCATCCTCATTATTTCAGCGTTGTCATCGTTTTGTTAGATTACGTGCTGTAAGACTGTGTGGTGAGCTGTGAGTTGTCACAGTTTTATATGATTCTTTGTGTCCAAGTTGTGCTTCATCATGCAATGCATCACGTATACCGTTTTCCCCCTTCGGCTAGGCGTGTTTATACTAGAACTGTGAGCTGCTAATTAAAAACCAAGTGCATTACAGGATGTTTTCATTTGAATTCAGTGGACCCCAAGATTTGCCATGACACTTTTGGTCCCCAAGATCCCCAGACATCCTGTGACCTTTTCTTGTGGGGACACGTCAAAGACCATGTTTTGTCCCACCATTAGTGACCAATCTGGAGACAAATCTATGTAGTGGAATCAAGTTCTTCCAGAGACACGAGACATTTCAAAGAGTCCTTCTGAGCAGGTGAAATCTGGTTATGTGTATACAGGTTTTCTACATACAGTACCACAGCCCACCCGCCCGCTTTTCTCATTTCCAAGTTTGTGAATTCATTGGGTTACAGCACACCTAGGTAAAGGCAAAGCAATATTTCCTACCTAGTTTGTGTTCTTACATTCCCATTGAAGTGGGAAGTTTTATTCATGTCTGTCTGAATGCTCCTTCATAAATGCATTGGATTGCTTCCTGCAAATCGATTCACTTAAAAAGATTCGCCCAGGTCTACTGAACAGAGAGGCAGAGTGAAACAGGGCAGGCAAGAAGAAGGTGATGAAGGGGGGAAAGGGAACGTGCACAAAGAAGAAAAGAAAACAGAGGTCGCTGTGCTCGGTCGGACTCGCTGGGTGGTTCTGTCTGTTTATTTAGTCTGTGAAGGTGATGGGAACCGAGCGGCGGCCGCTGCCAATTCTCTCCGAGCCGAGAAAAATATTCATGCGGACAGACGGAATCCAGGGAGAGCGAAGAGAGTCAAACAGAGCTGGAGGCCAACAGACACACGAATGCTCAGGGCTCACATGAAGCACATTACTAGGGCAAGAAAATGCTAGAGAAGGCTCCCCATGGCTTAGTTTAAAAAAAGAGTCAGAAAAAAATGAAGGCCCGTCGAGGCATCATATATCCATCATAGAACCATGATCCAGCTAGAGAAGACATGGAAAAATATGACATGGCTCAAAACGTAACACACTGAATGGTATACCAGTTAATACTTGATAGGTCCCCCACAGGATCTTTGAGGGAACTTTGCACAGTCCTCATGTTGATGTTTGCTGAGGCCCTTGCATTGTTACTCACGCGAAACGATTCTTGCCAGCCGACGCTGCTCACGTACACCCAGAGACATTTTACGGCCATGCTGCTGTCGTAAGTTTGAAGTTTTGCCGGAACTCTTGTAGTCACGGTACACCCTTGAAATGTTTGTAAATGAAAATCCAAACTTTGCTTCTACGTCTGAAATGTTATGACCCATACCATGATGAGATGATACTACATAAAACCAATTTGGGTGTCATCCAAACAGTCATAAATAGTGTTGAGAGGCAGCGTTGAAAAACTCATATGGCTAACGTATGTAACGCTGTGTAACGGCTTTACACAATAGTTTCACACAGTAGTCAAGTTTATCTCAATACCCAATTGAGTCTATCTCCAGGACTTGAGTCTGGGGACATTTCCACTGTTTTATTTTTCCGTGTGTAAAAAACGCATTTGATGTTGTAGCTCCTGTTTTTCAGCTACATGTTACCGACCCAGTAATCTGATTGGACAAAGAGTTGTCCTATGAGTGTTGATATTAGAGTAGAACAGCCCTGGGGTGTTCTAACAGTAAATGAGCATTATCGATCTTAGATTGGAACAAACGTTCCACTGCAAAGACAAACATATTTCCATAAATAACTTTGTTATAGTTAAATGCATTACCTTACATGTATTAAATTCATTATTAATTCATTTCCATGATAATCTATCTGTAGACCTACACAAAGAAGCAAGCTATGTGGAGGAAAGTGTGTATGCCTTGCTTTCCAATAGTCTAATCCCAGTAAAGCCGTAGAAGTATTTGTGCTGGTGGAGCCAAATAAAAGGTTAAATAACCAAACGAATCGTAATCTCTTAAATAATAAATAGCTCTTGTAGAACTGTTGTAGAATCTATGATCATATCTATGACCAAATCACAACCGTGCTGATATTCAGTATAACAGCACTTCCTCTTGTGTGATATTGCTTAATTATAAGATGCTATATGGGATGCTCGAATCTGATTGGTCAGACAGTGTTTGGCGCATTTTCGACAATTCCGGGTGGAAGACACATCACAGGTTTATACTAATGTACAAGTTCTTGTTTCTGTAATACACAGCTAAATCACAGGGACTCTTATGGACGACAGAATACATAATCTAATAATAATAATAATAATAATAATAATAATAATAATAATATTCATTCGTCATCTTAAACACTTATTCCTATTCAGGGTCACAGGAGAGCCGGTTCCTAGCCGGCAGCTTAGGGCGCAAGGCAGGAACAACCCTAGACAGTGCGCCAATTCATTGTAGGGCACACACCTCACACACTAGGGGCACTTTAGCAATACCAATAAAACTAACATGCATGTCTTTGGACTGTGGGAGGAAACTGGAGTACCTGGAGTAAACCCACACGGACATGGGGAGGACCCAGACCGCTCCACCTGGGGATTAAAGCCTGCCTTGCTGTGAGGTGACAGTGCTACCCAGCGAGCCACCGTGTCACCCAATAATAATAAGAAACAGATTAAAAAATATAACAACAAAATTTACGATCTTTGATATAAAGCTTTCTTGAAAGAATTTCTCTAAAACTTTATTTGTGTGCTTGAAAAACCCTTAAGCCTATGTCAAACTGGAAGGAAGCTATTGAAGAAAGCTTGTTTCAGACCATGACTTTGCAGTGACCATGACCCTTTGTTTGTTGGTTTTACCGCTGAAGATGCTTTGCAGATGACACGCAACTGACACTGACACAGATCTCAGGAGGTCTGGCAGACATCTAGTCATGGATGGCAGCTCATCAGCCGAATCCCAGGAAAACTGAACTGCTGTTCCTGTTAAGTGATTCATCCCCACCTCAGGGTCTCGTGTTATTCCCGGATAACTCTCAGGTCTCACCATCCGTCACTGCACGCAACCTTGGGGCAGCCAATACCCTGACTGTCCTTCTCCTCAGCATTTCTTATGCTGATTGCTCCTTCGAACAGCTAAGTCACTGCCTGTTTTCAAAGAAACATCTACCTTTTCATTGACTATTTCATTTTTTTTCTTACTATACTAACCTGCTGATAATAGTCCATGACGTAGTGAACCTGTACGAGGACGTATAGAGACTGGAAGTCACTCTGGATAAAGGCTAAAAGACAAATGTAAAATGGATCATTTCCAAAAATATGGTGATTTTTCTGCTAGTTACACTGATAAAGTTTGTATAAATCTGACAAACATACAAGCACTTCTTCTCATAAAGGAAAACAGCATTTAAAGGATTGATTCATTCATTCAGTAAGCACTCTATCTTGGTCAGGTCCACAACATAATGCAGTAAAGCATCCAACTTTCTACTTAGCAGAGACAATTTGTCAGATTTTGTGGCACAGAGCCTTGCAAATCACAACAGGGATGTTGGAGGAGTTCATGGAGAGCAGTCAGACTTCCTGCGGTCAAAATTACACAGCTTAGCTTACACATAAAGGAGCTTAACTGTTAAAGGTAAAGAATGTTAACATGATGTAGACCAGACGCTGCATTTACTTTCAGGGTGCATTTTAATTTATTAAAAATTCAAACCATGATAAGACATGGAGACACCACATAGGGTTTTTCACCAAGACAAAAAAAAAGAAATGATTAAGCTTAAAACTTGTCCTTTAACTTGCATAGTTATTGCTTAAAACTCATTATCTCAACTGGTTTTTCAATTTTGTGACACTTCTTGTCCTCCATGCCAACACAACTGTAAAAACATGGCACCTCACTTACGCAGGACCAATACAGTTAGCTAGTAGTCTGCACTTTCTTGTGATGCCTTAAGACTCTGAAAGTAGAAATAAAAGCTTTATTATTAAAAAAAAAAAAAAAAAAAAAAAAAAATCACAAGATAACAGAATGAGCAAACAGGAAATAGCTGCAGTTGACTGATCAACAGCCCATTCATTTTAGCACAAAATAAATAGTTTAGAGCTAGATTTGCTGACTGAAAAACATACTTAATGTTGAAAACGAAGTTGTAGAGCCGGCCGTCTTCTGATGACCGGACTTAGACTAAACAGTTACCATGCAAGGCTGAGATCTGCTTACATCTTATGACCACCAAGGACTGATTTGTGCAGCCTGAATGTAAAGGAACTATTGCATCCAGTTTTAGCTTTGCAATAACATGGGAAAGAATCAGCAGTGTGGTCTTGGAATCCGGTTTGGAGAAGCACGCCTGTATTTTAGGGGAATGGGTTTGTGGAATGCCACCCAGAGAGTAGGGTAGTAGTGTGTGTTCGGGGGGATGGGGTTGTTCTTGCAAGAGAAGCAGTTGGACTGGTGGGCCTCACACAGAGACACAGGGCCACCCAGTTTCGAGCTGGTTTGTTTATTTTTTTTATCCTTTGGGGGGGACTGTTCAGAGAGCTTGTTTAGTAGGTCTTTGATTTGTTGTGTCGTCTTTTGCTCACAGGGCATGTGTAAACTTTGCTTGGAACTTGTAATTGGGAATTGTATTTGTTAAGGGTCAGAGAAGACTGTGGCCCTAAAGGAACTAGTGAGATGGCCGGGTGGGGTGTGCGTGTGTGTAGAGGGGTGTCTTGAGTGACCTTGACATCATCAGGTCACAATGTAGCATTGAGATGAAAAAAAGATACAGAAGAAGTGATGGACAATTTCCAGGGTATATTATAGTAGAACTTGAGTTGTCTGTGGATGTGGAGTCAATGTCATAGTGCAGAGGCATTTTAAATGAATACAGCATTTACAAAATCATAAACCCAGATGCCAGACTAAAGCACATAAGTAAAATGAAATGAACAATATAATACATTCATATTTCCTGGCTATTTTAATTTCTACAATACAGTTTTATAGTTCCTTAATTAAAGAACAATAGCACCACAAATACTAAAGCAGTAAACGAATCTAAATCACCGCTGGATCTTTATTTTCTCCATTTTAAAATTCAGGACGGAACACAAACGTTAGAACTGATCTGTCATAAGTAAACATTTATTCAGTGAATAAGAAGGTTTATGACACAACACATAAAAACATCCAAACAATCTGTAATTAGACTTACAAGGGGAACATGTGAACACAGAACATTAGCAGTCAACATTTTAAACAACCAAATTATTCGATTTGGATTATTCCACTCCATTTGCATGTCATGCCAGATTGGGTGACCTGGCTTTTAGTGCCTCAATGGCTGATCGCAGAGCGTAGTAAGAGCCTACATCAAAGAGACAACAACAACAAAACTTTAATATATCAGGTGTGATAAGACTGGGTGTTGTATTTCTTACAGAAATCGATTTGTAGAACACACCTTGAAGCCTTTCCATGTACGCATCGATTTCCGGCAGACCGCTCACGATGTCGTATGACGTGTGCTCCATCGCGCTGGCGATTTCATTAGCACCCTGAAAGACAGAAAATGACATATGATAGGCAGATAAAAAGTGAAATGTGTGGTGTGTAACAACAGCTGAATTCATCATTGTGAAATGTACAGGCATGGAGGAGCATGCAGACCTTCAGATCTTCATAGAACCTCTCCTCCAACTCGCTGAACTGGGCCATGGCTTCAAGTTCTGCAGGAATACCCTCCTAAAAAGGAAGTGATTCAGAAACAAACTTGAATAAACTTCTCATCTCAAGCTTTCATCTTAAAAGATGCCTCTGCTCTGTACAAGTGATTTGTCTTTACGCTGAAAAGCGAACCTCCACTTACCTCCTCTAAAGAACTGCTGCCCTCCTCCGACTCCTCCGTTAGCTTAGTGTTCTGTGTAGTTCCCTTGGACAATCCATTCAACTCCTTCACCCTACCAGCCAGAGAGAAACAAGTGTGAAGCCAAGTCTAGCCACTAGAGGGACCCTAAAGACAGAAGCTAAGTAATTAACTTGGATGCATGTGTGCATTAAAATATGCTCAAGGAAGAAAGCATGAAGGCGTGCAATGTACCTGTCTGCGTAACGAAGCGTGTTCAGGGTGTAGTCACAAGAGGCCATACCAGGTGAGATCATGGCGATCTGAAAGTCATCACACACCAGAAATGCAATCATGGTCTTCTCTTTATAGCCTACTTTAATAACCGACACGAGTTCAATATGTTCATAACATCAGTGAGTGACAGGAACAACCAACTTAAACATTAGCGATTTGTAGGGGCAAAATTAAGAAATGAGGCTGTACAGTGAGTTATTATAACTAGAATATTTTGACACTGGGTTCAGAGTTCAGTAAGTGATAAACATTTAGGAACATTATTTCTACTATTGTCTGTAGACTTACTTTAGTCATTGATTACACAGTCAGTGCAGGAATATCTGGTTAACATTTAAACAACTGTAAATGAACGCATATGTTCATTTAATTTACGTCTTTAACATTACCCATGACTTATTAATGCTGAATTTGGTCATTTGTTCATGTCAGCTAGGTTATAAGACCTTGATGTAAGGCATGTATTTTTAAAACCCTGCAGTCTAATTCCTTTGGCTTTACAGGGCTTGCCTAGTAATCCTTCTTGCATATGAGCCAGCTCTAATTACCATGCAGGTTCTGGAGTTCTCGCCTATGAAGGAGTCACGGAGCACCTGGGTGAGCTTACTCATCCGGAAGGGGATGTGTTCACTGTTCTGCCCCAGCGATCGGATGCATTCCTGAAAATCGGTTGCATTCACATGGCATCAACAAGACGACACAGAGGGACACCTTCACAGCATGCATTCTTTCAAATGTAGACTAGCGCTCTCTACCAGGCTTAGAATCAGATTTGAATGACGTTTTATTTTTTGGAAAAGGTTCCAATCCCTGATTAAAAAACAAAGAGACAGCAAATCATTTGTGCATTTTGCAAAGGCATTAAAAAAAAAAAAAAAACAAAAACGACAACCCATAGCCAAGTACCTAGATTCTATATTTTGATTTCCATTTCAGTATACAATGTAGCAGGAAAGGAAGGACACCTTACAGTACCTTCAACGCTAGAAGACTGCGATTGATCTCTGCCGTCTCCACCATAGTCTGCCGGTCATTGCTGCTGACATCTGTGCCCCGCTCATTCCCAGCCAGGTCCACCAGAGAGAACTTCCCATGAAGCAGTTTATGCCGCCTCAAGATGACCTGCAGTACGGCATGGGAACGGGACGAGTTGGTGTTGGCAAACGTCTGGCCAGATGTTCTGCAGCAGAGGTGAAAACAAGCCATCCAATCAGTCAATAGCACATTTTTCAAGATGTACTCAACTTGATTCATAAAGCCATAGTGTTGACAGGAACGTCTTCCCACCCCAGACAACATTATACATCACTAATTATGGTCATGTTGGAACTCACTGAAGGATCAGGCTGAGACAAATTTGAATTTTTAGTCATATGCTAGCATTTTGCACTACATCTCTGAAAAAGTGTACCTGCATGCACTCCCCTTCTCAATCATCTTTATAACATCTTCGACAGATGCGACAGGCATTTCCTGCAGGCCGACAACCTGTACCTGCTGGTTTTCATCCTCTAGCACACGCAGTTTTGTCTTCTTATTCAGCAAGTCAAAGACCTGAAAATACAATAAGTTTTTTCCCCTCAGCTAAAAGGCACTGGCAGTTTAACAGTTAAAGTGACCTGTTTAAATAAAGGTGAGGCTAAAATGCTAAAACAAAAACCACGTGACTGCAGAACTGTAATCCAAGAAGTAATCCTAATATTCTAATGGGGCTGTTAATCAGACATGCTCATGTCCAAGAATCCTAATCTGCTACACCACTCGGAGATAAAGCCTATTGAATATTAGCACCGTCCTCAGGAATACAAAGTGCTCATAGAAGCTGTGTCAATCTACACAAAATTAAGATGGCCCACCAATCAAGAAATTCCAGTGAAGTAACCAGTTATTTATACATATTGCTGTGTCCACATAAACAGTAGTTTAGAAATTCCTCTGGATAGCAAGACAATAGATTAGGGGATAAAAATGACCTTTCCATTGTAGATCTCGAAAAAGGTCACATATGGGCACAGGTCAGCATATCTTTTCTGCTGCAGATGGGTAAAAACATCCTGTGCTGTAAGGCATGTAGAAAAATTAACACAAAAATTAGCTTACTGTAAAACAAGGGTGTGTTATTATGCGAGGAATGTTAAACAAGTCACCTGCTAAAGCATAGATTCCTTTAGAGCTGTTCTGAGCCTTTCCGGAAAAGTCTCCTCCCATTGTCTGTAGAGCATGAAAAAAAAAGCAATGGAGATTTGTCCTTCACACACCGAGGCACATTTAACAAGACTGACAGTATACCTACATGTGTCTTTCCACTCCCAGTCTGACCATATGCAAAACACGTTGCTCTTCCACCCTCGAAAATGGTCTTAACCAGAGGTTTGGCAGTGAACCTGAACACAGAATAGAAAAAAGTCCATTAGAAAGGTTACAAAAAAAAATAAAAATAAAAAAAATTTCCCTCTTCAATCACATCACACAATAATACTTAACATGTCCCAAAACAGATTATATTAATCATTCCTACTCATTAAGTGCGTTGTTTCTTTTATCTCTCGTTTTTTATTGTACATTTTTGTCTGCTTGTTAAAATCAGTTAGATACCAGTCTGTTACCAGTTAGCTTTGATCAACTGGTACAGGAACTGGTAATTGTGTTATAAATTAAATGTATCCTATATGCATAATGTTATAGAAAATACACCACATATTCACAGCCTATGATCTATAATTTGAATACAATGAAACATGGCCTTAATACTAGCCTAAGTGATCTGCATTGCTCACATATTAACTTAGATTACCCCACCTACCAAACAGATAAGCAGATACAGACAAAGGTAAAATGAAATAAAAACTCAGCTAGATTAATTTCAGGAGAAATATGAACAAAGGGTTATCTATTATCTTAATCATAAATCTATTAAAACTAGGCACAAAATAACACTCCATAATTTTAGTTTCAGAACAAATGTTACTATTAATGTATTCAGTGTGTGTAGACCTCACTTGCAACCAGTACACACTCCTAATAGGTGGAGTTTGCATCCCTCTAATCCATAACTTCAGACAAGACCAGGAGTTACCTGTACACTAAATCATTGCTGGCATCTTCATCAAATGAGTAATCAAAGTGGAAGGCCTGATTGTCAAGGTACTTGGTGAGATCGACTTTCTGCTTGGGTTCATGGAACAGGAGGACTCCATTTCCAGGGATCGTCACCACATCAATCTCTTTTTTGGCTATTTCTGAACAATTCAAATCAACACCACAGTCATAAAGGGGGGTGGGGGAAGGAATGGTACACTTGCTCCAATATAAAGTGGAAATGATCATTTGTAGAAGTCCTTTATAGCTACTCTTGGAGAAAACATTTTATATTCCTACCTTTTTTATTTAGTGGCCGCTTGCGAACACACACACAGATTCTGTGAAGCTCAACCTTAAACACACAAATATATTAAAGACTTTTAATATATTAAAGAAGTGGAAGCCATTTTGGCAGAATGCACCACTAATCTACTCACGGGATCACTTAAAGACAATGGAACCTTCTCCAAAGTCTCCCGATACTCTTCGACCATCTGGTAAAACTGCTTGTTGGGACGGTTCACATCTCCAAACTAAGGATAAATGGAAATGTAAGGATACGTCATAGCATAGCAAAAAAAATACAAAATAACCCCCCCAAATACAAAACAAATTTAACTTTTTAAACATACCACACACACAAACATACCTTTCCTTTCTTGGTCTGGGTTTCTGGGTTTTTAGTTGACATGGAAAGCCTTTTGTTTGTCATTTTATTTACTTCTGGAACTCGTGAATGGCGTGGCTCTAAATTACAAATGAGGGGTGTTAGTAAAGCAAATGGCTTTGTTGATGGGCAATGAAAGTACACTAAATAAAACTGTTCCAGTTTTCAGTGTTTTCAATGATGAACTTAATTCTACTTAGTAAATAAGCGCTCACACTGAAAAAAGTTGGGACAATGGAATTTTACCACATTTACCTGGATCACATCACCTTTTCTTTTAATTATTCAGAGTCAAAAGCCCCATGACACCCTTTTATTTCAGAAACAAAAGGGAAAATGATGCAACTGAATACTCCAGTAAGTAATGGGTGAGGGGGGGCCTATCTTTTATGTCCACGATCAAGGGTAAGTTTTTTCCCCCAATAGGAATGTAGCATATCAAAGAAGACCAGAATTGTCTCAGAAGTTATCAACACAGATATTTGCAACAACAACTGGGAACGTTGCCCATGATGCACAGCTATTTGATGCTGTCCCTGGTGCTGAACAATTGGATCCTACGCCTTCAGCTCCGCGTTCAGCACCATAGACAGTGTCAAATAGCCGTCAAGATGGCGCCCCCATGCCATCACAGATCCTGGTTATGTACTTTTTGCGGGTAACAGTCTGGTCTTTTTCATCTATGGCACATAAAATCCATGGTCTGAAATTTGGACTTATCTGACCACAGAACATATTTCCACTGTCTTTTGGTCCATCTTGGATGAATTCAGGCCTGGAGAACTAGTCAGTGATTCTGTGCAAAATTAATGACTTCCTCTTTGCATAATACAGTTTTAAGTTGCATTACTCGATGCAGCGGTGGACTGAGGACTCGATGGTCATGCACAGTTTAACAAAGCTAAATTCTTTGCAATCTCTTGCTGAGTAACATGGTCTTTGAACTGACTGAGAATTCTCCCGCAGAGTTTGGCACAAATTTGTGAACCATGACCCATCCTTGCTTGCAAAGACCAAGCCTTTGGTATAGGGATGCTCCTGTATACCCAGTATTGATGGCCTCACCTGTTACCAGTTAAACTGATAATTGTGGAACCTTCCAGTGTTACTTGTATAACCATTTCAACTTATAATAACCTTATTTTGCCTCTGTACTTATAACCACCTTATTGTTTTTAGTGTGTTGCAGCCATCAATTTTTAAGTTAGTTTATATTTAACAAATAGTTTGCCACAGTCCTTTCACCTGTTAAATAAAGGTTCATGCGAATTAACAAATTACAGAATTTATTGCATTTTTAGAAACTTTTCTGGAAATGGGGTTTGTACATTAGTACAGAAATGGCTCTGAATTGTATTTAATTTATGCAGAACAATTTTGCTTTCAACTAGTACAAACAAAAACCATGAAATTCTAATATGCAAACAGAATGCGTGTGTAACTTACGTGCGGTGGGCACAGGAGCACATTTTGAGGCCTCACTTTCTGACACGGCCTCAATGACAGGAAGCAGAGGAGATGGAGGTTTAGCAGCTTGTCTTCTCGGATAACTCGGTAATCCTGTCGTGACGGAAAAATAGTTAAGGAAATCCATAAAAATACACCAGTTCCAAAGTTCTACAAGAGATTTTAAAGGTGCATTTTGCTTTCAATTGCTTTAGAGATTTAGCGCGTTAATGCCTTTAAATATTAATATGTTAACAATTTTACACTGCTACAGAATGAGTACCATTACCATACAAATTAGAGAGGATTACTGGCCGTTTCTAACCATTAGAGGAATGTAATAGAAGACACGCATAACTCTTGCACCATATATTTATAATAGTTCTTTAACACAGTTAATTGAAACTACTATGTAGCATTTCAGTTGTACCATTTATTTTAGTCTCATAACTGTAATTAGAAAAAGTGATCACGGGTCAAAAATGAACATCGAGTGACATTTCACCCTCACTATCAGTAGGACAAGCAGGAAATACAACTCCCATCATAAAAAGAAGATAAAGCAGTGAGTGCAACTTCATGCAGGGTCTATGTTGAGTTAATAATATTTAAACCGTAGGTAAATTAATAAAATGGATTGTGCTTTACAAGTTGGTGATTCATTAGTGATCCATTCATTAGTATATCGGTATTCTTTTATTCTACACAATTTTCTCTTTTCCTCAATTTCAAAACAATCCATTTAAATATAAAGTGTATGCTATTTTAATCTTTCCGTCATCCTGACACACCGCCCTAGAGTTGGCAATAAAAAAAAGGACAAATTCCTCCATCCATCAACTTCTGCTTGTTCCTCAACATCAAGTGAGTGACACAGTAGAACATCAGTCAAGACAACAAAAAACTAAGCTAAAACGTTTATCTAATATGGATCTACTAGTCCAAAATTATAAATCCTGAATAAAAAAAAAAATTAGACTGGTCAAGGTTTGGAGGTCACAGAAAATGTAAATGTACAAGGTCCATTTGGGGTTCTTTGCCCCAAAATTTAGTGAAGACCTGAATTATATAAAGAGCAGTTAGTGAAAAGCCTTTGCCGCAGGACTAAGCATAAACTTTCTGTGGCATTAAGACAGATAATATGCACTGACTGACCGGAGGGTCTAGGAATAGTAGATGAGGGCAGCTCCTGACTGGGATCATCAGCAGCAGGAGTCAGGCTAGTGGATGGAATTACTGGTGGTCGAAACAGACAAGTCTGGCGCGTGGTCATCCTCCTGGGGACTGGAAGGCAAGTTAAACCACTTGGTGCATGATAACTGCTGATGAAAAGACATTCTTATTTAAGCTACTTAATTGTGAGCATAGTTATAAAGCCTTGCCATTGATCTGATTAAGTAATCACTGCATTGGCTGTAGCAGCCAGTGCTGAAGCATCATTATTGTGGATAATCAGTGCAGTAAATTTCACCAGTGATATATGAAAGGGGATTTGTAGCACAACAGGGTGTGGAGTAGTCATGTGCTGATGTTATATTTGCCAAAAGTACAATCGGAGACACCTTAAGTCTAATAAAGCCATTCTACATGTCTAAGAGTTGGGGAGTTAACTTATGCTATTGTATGACTGTCTTATCACCACACATTTGACTGCAGACAGATGAATGACAAAATCACCTTGCCCTGGATAAGCCAGGATTTATCAAATAACATCTGTGTCAATATTACACAAAAGGTGAATTAGTCAATTAAGTGAAGTGACAGGGCGCCTGACAAAGCACCGGGAACATATTACACCCATACTGGCTTCTTTACACTGGTTACCGGTAGGCTATAGAATAGATTAAAAAATTTTAATGCTTACTTATCAGGCCATAATGAGACTCCATCTTACATTACTGAGCTCTTATGTCCTTTTAATAGTGCAAGAAGTCTCAGGTCTTCAGATC